>JAWZYV010003544.1:0-13821 GCA_038373885.1 Cheiracanthium punctorium | reverse complement strand
GTTAGATGACAGTTTAACAGGACAATCGTCTATTCTTCTAAATTATTTTTATTTGGTGCCCAATACTAAATACGCTATCAGCAAGGATTGCAAAAAACAAATGTCGAGAGGTAGGCTATAACTTTACTTCAGTTTTATAAACATTTATTTTCTCACTGTGTGGACTCGAAAAAGGGTTCATTCATATATATATATATACACACACACACACACACACAATGGAATCTCCTTATAACGAACTCGCTCGGTTCCAGTTAAAAAATTCGCTAAAGAGAAAATTTCGTTGTACAAAGATTAGAGATTTTTGCAGTTATTTCAGCAAATATTACAGACTTTTTAGTTAATTCGATGTTTAAAAGTATTTAATTATGACTTACAATTAAAAATAAATTGGTATTTATTATAAATTTGTTAAACTTAAGATTTCTTACTTTTCATTGTAAAATGAAATGTCCAAAAATTACGACAATCCACGAATTTATAGAATAAAATATATAATGCACTTACGTTTATTTTACTTCAAAATTCCGTTATTTTACATTGTTTTGCATTCTGTGATTTTAAATTTTCATAAAAATATTCACATTTTAAAAGTGCGCTAAAAACAGAGTGAGGCACACTTTCTTCCATTTGTAAATCTCTTTTTAACGGTGTAGTTCGAAAAAATCATGTGATTTTGGTACATAAGTACAAATAAACTAATTATGTCAGTCACTTCAAAGTTTTGAAACTGTCTCTTTACAAGCTGTATTATATACTGGAATAAACGATCAACTTGTATCAGTTTCAAGACTTTTAGAAAAAATTCTTAAAAATCGGAAATTTTCGCAAAACGTGTCACTCTTCGAAAAATCTTGCAGCTAAGATTCATGTTTAAGAATTTTTTTCTGAAATTTTCACAAAAGGCACAGCTTTTTCGCTTATTACAGTGTGTAAAGCAGCTTATGAACAACCATATGGAATTTTTTGGAGACCATGGTGCTATTAGTTTATTTCAATTTTTGTACCAAGTCTAAAAACAGAGTTTTCTTTCTTCGAACTACAGCCTTAATGGTTTTGAAAGGTTGAAGCGTTTCGACATGATGTGGTTTTGGTCGTGAAGCGCAGGGCCATATTATTATATGGGCAAATCGGGACTTTGCACAGGGCCGCGACTTGAAAGGGCCACCAATTTTAAATGTTTTTTTTTGAAATATTCTTTTTTATATCAAAATTTTATGAAAAATATAACAAATTTCATAGATGTGGGCCTCCAAATCCGTCAATGCCCGGTGCCTCTGTTGGTCATAATCAGGCGCTGGTGAAGTGTCTTCATTATCGAAGTCAGTTCCACTTTCCTGGCCTCCATTTTTATCATCTGTTACTCTTCCACCAAGTAGTCTGTCCAAAAATTAAAAATTTCTTCAAAACTAACAAAAGAAATCAAAGGTAAATCTGAAATATTCGCTATGGGAGGATGAGCTCTTCATTATATGGAGAATGTTTATAGTGTTATTTAAGCCTTAAAGTTACGTTTCCATGAAAAATTTCGTTAAAGAGAGAAATTCGTTGTAAGGAGACTTTGTGATAGGGAGATTCTACTGTACATATAGGCTTTTGATATCGTTGGTGAAAGTCTAGCTCTTGATATAGATTTCACGCTTAAGAGACATGCTTTAAATTTTTATTTAAAAATATTGGCGCAAGGACATCTGATTCGGCTTGGGTATTGTTAAATATAAGATAATCGCACTCTTTCTTGTAACCCCAACAATCACACGTTTATCTGTTAATCCTAGTAGCTTACTTACAGGTTCTCTACTAGCTTACTTACAGGTTTTCTATACATATTGTTAAAATGCGTGTTTACCATTGGTTACCTCCAGATCCAACTTATAAAATATTTACATTTCATTGGATAATTCTGGATCCCATCAAAACCTATATATATGAGTGACTCTCAGTCTGTTTTATTCCTTTCTTTTCCTTTTTCATGTTGTGAGTGTAATGTGCTGTATTTACTTGTTAATAAATTCCTTATTCGGTTCACGGATGTATCTCTTTACAGCAGAGCGTGGTTCCTAACTGATTTCGTTGTAACGCGCCAAGTTTTATCGCCAAGTTTTTTTTTTCGTATTCTGTTCCGGTTTGAGGAAAGTTTTGAATCCTGTTTTATTTATTTTGTGGACAGAATGAGTTCTGACAAGGAACTTTATGGAGTTTCACTGTTTGAAGGCGATTGTAAAAATTTTTCTGTATGGAAACGGCGTGTAATTGCAGTCTTCTCAGCAAAAGAATTGGAAAATTTTTTAGAAGAAGAGCCGAATAGAGATAATGCTGCTGATGTTGTCAAAGCAAAAAAGGCTTACGCTTTATTGCTATCACTGTTGAGTGATAATGTTCTTATATCGCTTCAAGATGAAACTACTGCATGCGAAATTTGGAAGAAGTTGGAAAGAACTTATGATACAAATCGTGCAGTGAATCAAATTTTGATTAGAAAGAGACTTGCGACATTAAAGAAAAGTCGTGATGTATCTATGCGAAGTCATATTGATGAGATAAATAGATTAATTTCTGACCTAAAAGTTTCAGGTGCGGAAGTTAGTGAAACAGATACGATTGTTTATATTTTGATGTCATTGCCTCAAGAATTTGAAAGTGTTAAAACTGCTTTAGAAAATCAGCCAAATACGAATTTAACGCTGGATTTTGTTTCGCAGAGACTCATAGATGCGGAAGCTCTTCTGAATGATTCAAGGAAAGGAAAAATGCTTTCTAATTCCACTCATGGAAATACTGCATTTGTGTCAAATCGCAAGGATTTTTATTGCAAATATTGCAAAAAGAAAGGTCATACCGAAAAATTCTGCAGAAAGAAAATTACATGTCATGGTTGCGGTAAAACGGGTCATTTAAAGCGCAACTGCAAGGCTAATAACCAATCAAATGAGGAAAAGTGTGCTTCAGCAGTTTCTTTCGTTGTTGGAAATGTTAAAAGGAATGCATTTTTAATAGATTCTGGAGCAACATCCCATATGTGTTCTAATAAGAATTATTTCACGTCTATAGTGCCTTCTACAGGGTTTATAAGCTGTGCTGCAAAAACAACAACTCTTGAAGTTAAGGCATTGGAAATACTACTGATAAAATGTCTCATGGAACTGAATTCACTCTGAATGATGTTCTTTATGTTCCATATTTAAATGGGCAGTTAATTTCCGTTAGAAAAATAGAAAATACAAATTATACTGTTATTTTCAAGAACGAGAAAGTCTTCATTGAAAAGGGAAGAAAACAATTTTGTTTTGGTTAGATTCATTTGAATGGCCAATACATAAGTGACTTTGTTCCAAGTAATGAGACTGCCCTCATATCAAAAGAAGAGAAGATGGCCAACTCTGGCATCGTAGAATGGGTCATCCATGTGATCAAGTATTGAAACTTTTAGGGTTGCCAGAACTTTCTTCTTTCTGTGATGTTTGTGTTAGAGCAAAACAAAGTGCAACTCCAATTGGAAAAGGACCGAGAAGAAGAGAAACTGCGCCCATGATTACTATTCATACTGATGTTTGTGGACCTATCGATCCAGCAACATTTTCTGGCGAACGTTACTTTGTGAGTATTATTGATGATTTTCCCGATTCACAGAAATACGTTTATTGAAACATAAAAGTGAGGTATCCAATGAATTGAAAGCTTTCTTAAAAGTCAATCCCACAGTAAAGAAAGTCAGATGTGATAACGCCATGGAATATTTTGATAGTGACTTTATTAATTTTACTAGAGATATTGGTGTAGTGATGGATCCAGCTCCTCCATATACACCTTCATTAAATGGCATTGCAGAGAGAGCAAATAGAATTTTGTTGGATAAAGGGCGAGCTTTAATTGCCGAATCGAATTTATCGAAAAAGTTTTGGGGCCAAGCAATTTTAACAGCGGCTTATTTGAAAAATCGGACACCGAGTAGTGCAATCGATAACTGTACACCGTACTATTTAAAATATGGAACTGTACCTGATTTAAAGTATATACGTGTTTTTGGATGTAAAGTTTATATGCTAGTTCCTTCCGTTCATCGTAAGAAGCTTGACGATAAATCTAAAAGAATGATCTTTATAGGCTACTCTTCAATGGGATATCGACTATTAGATCCTGAAACTAAACGTATAACGATATCAAGAAATGTCAAATTTGATGAAGAGAGAAATGAAAACACAATGAAAAGATATGTTGAAGAATGCCAAGAATTGCCTGAGTATGAAAATGAACAAGAAGTTCAGTACACTACTTGTGAGGACTCAGTTCAGGAAAATGCAAATGAGGATTCTGATATTATTGATGAAAGAAAGTCTAACAGATTAAGAAAACAACCTATTCGATATCCAGATCCTGAAGTATATGAAGCTGAAGCTTTATTTTGTCAACAAGAAACTTTGTCATATGATGACATCAAATCTCTCTCTGTTGATGAACAGAGTTTGTGGAAGAAAGCAATGGATGAAGAGATTGAAAGCATGAAGATCAACAAGGTCTGGGATCTTGAAAAACTACCACTTGGAAAGCAAGCTATCTCCTGTAAATGGGTGCTAACTAAAAAGAGAAACGGACGATATAAGGCTCGTCTTGTTGCGCCTGGATTTATGCAAAAAGAAGGACTTGATTATAGCGAAACTTTTTCTCCAGTTATAAGTATGCCAACCTTACGTTTAGTACTTATAATGATTTTGAACGATAATTTGCATGTTTTTGCTCTGGATGTTAAAACGGCCTTCCTTAATGGTGATTTAAATGAAATTATTTATATGGATCAGCCTAAAGGTTATGATGACGGAAGTGGTAAAAAGTGTCGGCTCAAAAAGAGTTTATACGGTTTGAAGCAAGCACCGCGTCAATGGTTTAAGAAATTTAGTAGTTTTGTAGTGGAATTAGGTTTTGAACAACTTAAATGCGAACCATGCATGTTCATAAGAGAAGTAAATTCAAAGAAAGTTATTATGATTCTCTATGTAGATGATATGTTAATAGCGGGATCTGATATTAATGAAATTAACATTATTATTATTGATATTTTATCCAAAAAATTTGAAATGTCAAAATCAGAAAAGGCTTCTGAATTTCTTGGTATTAGATTAGAGTTTACTCCAAATAGTCTATTGTTAGATCAAGAGTCCTACATTATAAGATTGTTAAATAAATATAAAATGTCGGATTGTAAACCTAGTTTAACACCAATGGAGCCTAAATCAACTGTGAAAGATTTTCAAAGAGGTAATACATTTATTGGACCATATCGTGAACTTGTAGGGTCTTTATTGTATTTAGCCTATATATCTCGACCCGACATTCTCTATGCTGTTAACTGTTTGAGTCAACTTCAAGAACATCCCACTGATATTGCCTGGTGTGCTTTAAAGAGAATCTTAAGATACTTAAAAGGAACTTTAAAGTTAAAAATTGAGTACAAAAAATGTACTTTTGATAATCCAGAATTATCCTTATATGTTGATGCGGACTGGGGTTCAAATCCAAATGATGGAAAATCAATATCGGGATATGTAATTATGTTTTCTAATTGCCCTATAATGTGGTGTTGCAATAAACAAAATGTGTTGCACTTTCCTCAACAGAAGCAGAAATTAATGCTCTTAGCAAAGGTATTCAGGATATGGGTTGGATAAGAGGTGTTGCAAAGGAATTAACCAATATCGAAAGTCTTATCGTGTATGAGGATAACCAATCTTGTATAAAGTGCATAACTAACGAGAATAATTTTGGTAGATTAAAACATATTGACATAAAGTTTAAGTTTTTACGAAATAAAAAATGATAATGAAATGATAAATTGATGATAAAAATGATAATATTAAAATTGAGTATATACCTTCCGAAGTTCAAATTGCTGATATGTTAACAAAAGCTTTATGCAACTTTAAATTATCTAAACTGAGGGATTTATGCAACCTAAAAATTGAATGCAAATAAATTTTCTTATTTATGTGCGATTAAGGGCGGGTGTTAAATATAAGATAATCGCACTCTTTCTTGTAACCCCAACAATCACACGTTTATCTGTTAATCCTAGTAGCTTACTTACAGGTTCTCTACTAGCTTAGTTACAGGTTTTCTATACATATTGTTAAAAAGCGTGTTTACTATTGGTTACTTCCAGATCCAACTTATAAAATATTTACATTTCATTGGATAATTCTGGATCCCATCAAAACCTATATATATGAGTGACTCTCAGTGTTTTATTCCTTTCTTTTCCTTTTTCATGTTGTGAGTGTAATGTGCTGTATTTACTTGTTAATAAATTCCTTATTCGGTTCACGGATGTATCTCTTTACAGGTATGATATAGATATCAAAACTGATGAGGGACACAGTCCTTGACATTGCTCGATATTTCAGGGGATGACGAGCTTTAAAGTGTTAAGGCGGGTATGGGCAAACTTTGAAAAGTTGTGGTCCAAACTTTAGGATGTTAGCGAAGTCTCGGGCCAAACTTCCGGATTTTAGCGAAGTGGCGGGCCGTATAATTGGGATTTATATGGGATATCGAATGGTTTATACGGAGTTTTCAAATGTTCCGCGGCCGGATCAAAAGCCGTGGCGGGCCACATCCGGCCCGCGGTTGACCATATGTGTGTCAAAGTTTTAGCTTATAAATTTTGTGCGTAATCAAGTTTTTTTTATTTTGTTTTGTGCGTAATCAAGTTTAAAAAAATTTTTTTTTGTTTAACGTTAAAAATAAATTTTCTTATTAAAAAGTCTTGTGCTCAGTGTAAAAATTAGAATTTAATTATACTCGGTAGATTAAAAAATCATGACGTACTGCAACTTCTAACGATAGTCTGACAACCTAGAACAGGTAAGTTCTCTAAAAATACTTTACTTGGTAGGGGAAATATTTGAGGGTTTTAACGCATATTCAAGGTACATCTAGAGAAAATCGCCCAAAACTCTGGACCATTAGATCGACAGCGACGCGAGGAGAAAGAATTCCGAATCCGCACACTAAGACGCTTCCCAGTGCTCAGCATTTTATAAATTCGGCCATTCGTCGGCATGATTGAACAGGAAAGAAAGACTGGAACTACTGTAACTTCACACTTCAATGTATCCACTGCTTTTTCTTTTGAATGCTTTCTACTGGGCTCAAATTTCATCATGCTATTATTCATTTTAACGAGAACTACACTCTCGTTACAAAAACTGCCCAGAATACAGATGTAGGTTTAAATGACATTAAATTATGTAAAGTATCGGTATCGGTTAAGTATCTGTGTCGGCCGATACCATAACTTTAAAGTATCGGTATCGGCTATTGTTGAAAATGAATTTATAGGTAAAGTATCGGTATCGGTCATCGGTGAAAATGTGGTATCAGTCGATCCCTAATTAATTCTGTTTTCTCTGGGTGTGAAATTTGTTTGTTAATGATAAAAATGGAAAAAAAGAATGCTTTTATAATTTGATTGAATGGTTTTTCAGAACTGTAGTTCTCTCGGGCGCTTGATCCCATGCTTTCCTCCAACAAAACTTGAACATTTTTCTTCTTGACATTCCAAATTACATTATAAAGAAATTTGTAAAGGAGTACAGATTACTACTTTACAATTTTTTTTTCATTTTAAATATTACCCCCAATTTTGAAATTTTGATTCCGATTTTGACAATATTAGAGAATAGATAAATTTTGACATACGGACATAAACTAAAAAATACAAAATGAATGGGGAGAAAATCAGAATATCTGATGTAGATAAGATACACTTTAAACACTTAAACTGTGCCGTTTCTAAAGTTATCATTAGTCCCAAGGTTTTGACGCCAGCAAGAATGGATAGCATAGTTTGTGGAGAAGGTCTCAGTTTTTCGTTTCAAATGTATGACGCATAGGGTAAAGGCACCAATTGTTGACACTACCCCAATTATTGACAGTTGTTCCTTCAAAGTTGAAAAATAAGTGTTTGGGGCCACTTAGAAATTCAAACTTAGCACCGAGCCAAAGCTCAGCTAATCAGCTACAGATTCATTCCCACCGTGATCAAGTCAATTTGACTAACAAAACTCCCGGGAACGTAGAGTCTCTGATCAGTGTCTTGCAGCGGTTCATAAAGGAAGGTTTTGCTTAAGAGGTAAGTCAATTTCGTCTATAATAACTATGCAGCTTCATATTTCATTGCTTTCCTTTTTTTTTTTTTTTTTTTTTTTTAGCCCCACTTTGCTGCTACTTCTACTCAACGAGAATACTGTCCCAAAATGTAAATTTTTAGTTAAATAACAATTTTTTGGGGTGTCAATAATTAGTATTCAAACCAGTCAATTTACCCAATTATCGACACACCTGTCAATAATTGTGAATTCCACATAAATATGCTCAATGACATTATTAAGATTGTTTTTTGATTTTTAACGCAATTATGCTCCCCCCTTTCATAAACAATGATGGGGTTCAATTTTTGACAGGGTGTGTCAATAATACTTTCCCGTTACAGTCAATAATTCCAATGTTAAGAAACCAATAATTGACAGCTTAATTATTTAGGTATTGCCATTTTTGAGCTAAGTAGGTTCGGTAGGCATAATGAGAAATATTAATAAGTATACATTAAGACTAGAGCAATATTCTACATGTTTGTGAATTAGACAAATAAGTGATTTGTTCTCGTTTTGAGAACACACCTCACATGTATGCATTTGCACTCGTTTTGTGTAATACAGTTTGCATGTGTATTTGTTCTCGATTTGAATAATACAGACTGAATTTTCGGATCTATTCTACTGTGATTTTTACTGTAGACTTATTATAGAATTACTCAAATTGATGGTTTAACTTTTTCTAATTAATGGAAGTTAAAAATCGACAAGCTGACGTTTTCCATTTTTAGGTTTGCTTTATCAGGTTTTTTTTTTTTTTCCATTTTCAGGTTAGGAAAATGACTCCAACAAGATAGTCTAAACAAAAAATAAAATGTCCAGTTGAAAGAACAAAAAATTTATGAAGAAGGATAAATATTAGAAGCACCCAGTATTGTGAAGAATAGTGTTCCACTTGCAACATTTGTAAGGAATTATGGGGGTACCCCTTATTAATTTAGTTTACAAAGCAACCGGTAATTTCCCAATCAGTCGTAAGCATGGCTCTGTAAGTCTTACAGCAAAATGAAGAATACTTATGGTAACACCTTTTTTTTTAAGCATCGGAAAATCCAAGAAAAGAGTTCAATTGTGACAAAACAGCATTTTCCCTAAATTCTGAATGCAAAAAGTATAGTCACGTAAGGGTACAAAGAATGTATACTTTTCTGTAAAAAATGAGGCAAAAGAGTGCTTTACTGTACTTATTACAGCTAATGCTTGCAGTAATGCAGCCCTGCAGTTGTGTCCAAGTACGAAACGGTGCTGGATATCGCCTAAAGCGTTCCTACGGCTGGAATCTGAAGATGAGAGGATGACTTGTTCTACCTTTTACAAATACTTCGCCAAAAATGTTCAGACCTAATTCAAAGGAAAGATTGATTTGTGCAGAAACAGTCAATTCCCCCAAAGAATCACCAGGATAACAGGATAAACCTCCGAGAGCAGCTCACATTTTTGGTTTTAAGCAATTTATGCTCTTGGAGTGATCTTATGTCAAACGAAACCACAGATCAGGGGCTCTGGCCAACAGAGCACCAACTTTTTAAAAATTACATTGTTTTACACGTGCAAATTTAAAAAATTTTAATCAGGAACAATACATATTGAAGAGTTCTCTCTTTTCATGGTTTAGAAAAGATGAAAAGGTGTTTCATGGAGACAATTAATGAAGACCCTTTGGAAACTTCCGGAGAAGAATCCAGTGACCAGGAGTTTATCAATCCCCACAACATATCACGAGCATAACGGTATTTATGTACTATGGTATTATGTGTCTATGCAACTGAAAACATTTATCCCAATTCTCTGGAGAAACCATTACCTCTGTCATAAACATGCCTATCATATCATGTCCTGAGCATCATAAGTCCCTCCTGTTAATAATTCCAAATCAGCTCGATCTGAACCAAATTCATTGATAGATGTAAAATGCATAACACATGCTGAGCATAATGCCTAGTGTAGTGTCATCAGCGGGTTATTAAAATTACCCTAAGAAGAAGATAAATAAGAAATCACTAACATTAGAGAGATTTGAACAAACAGCAGATCAAATAGCAGAAAATAGTAGAGGGAGAAAAGGAAAAGCAAGGATGCAGTCAACGTAGAAAAATACCAGAGCCAAGAAACCAAGGAAAGCACATGAAATGTCAAGCGATGATGAAAAACAAGAAGAATACAGATGTAGGTTTAAATGACATTAAATTATGTAAAGTATCGGTATCGGTTAAGTATCTGTGTCGGCCGATACCATAACTTTAAAGTATCGGTATCGGCTATTGTTGAAAATGAATTTATAGGTAAAGTATCGGTATCGGTCATCGGTGAAAATGTGGTATCAGTCGATCCCTAATTAATTCTGTTTTCTCTGGGTGCGAAATTTGTTTGTTAATGATGAAAATGGAAAAAAAGAACGCTTTTATAATTTGATTGAATGGTTTTTCAGAACTGTAATTCTCTCGGGCGCTTGATCCCATGCTTTCCTCCTACAAAACTTGAACATTTTTCTTCTTGACATTCCAAATTACATTATAAAGAAATTTGTAAAGGAGTACAGATTACTACTTTACAATTTTTTTTTTCATTTTAAATATTATCCCCAATTTTGAAATTTTGATTCCGATTTTGACAATATTAGAGAATAGATAAATTTTGACATACGGACATAAACTAAAAAAATACAAAATGAATGGGGAGAAAATCAGAATATCTGATGTAGATAAGATACACTTTAAACACTTAAACTGTGCCGTTTCTAAAGTTATCATTAGTCCCAAGGTTTTGACGCCAGCAAGAATGGATAGCATAGTTTGTGGAGAAGGTCTCAGTTTTTCGTTTCAAATGTATGACGCATAGGGTAAAGGCACCAATTGTTGACACTACTCCAATTATTGACAGTTGTTCCTTCAAAGTTGAAAAATAAGTGTTTGGGGCCACTTAGAAATTCAAACTTAGCACCGAGCCAAAGCTCAGCTAATCAGCTACAGATTCCCACCGTGATCAAGTCAATTTGACTAACAAAACTCCCGGGAACGTAGAGTCTCTTATCAGTGTCTTGCAGCGGCTCATAAAGGAAGGTTTTGCTTAAGAGGTTAGTCAATTTCGTCTATAATAACTATGCAGCTTCATATTTCATTGCTTTCCTTTTTTTTTTTTTGGCCCAATTTGCTGCTACTTCTACTCAACGAGAATACTGCCCCAAAATGTAAACTTTTAGTTAAATAACAATTTTTTGGGGTGTCAATAATTAGTATTCAAACCAGTCAATTTACCCAATTATCGACACACCTGTCAATAATTGTGAATTTCACATAAATATGCTCAATGACATTATTAAGATTGTTTTTTGATTTTTAACGCAATTATGCTCCCCCCTTTCATAAACAATGATGGGGTTCAATTTTTGATAGGGTGTGTCAATAATACTTTCCCGTTACAGTCAATAATTCCAATGTTAAGAAACCAATAATTGACAGCTTAAATATTTAGGTATTGCTATTTTTGAGCTAAGTAGGTTCGGTAGGCATAATGAGAAATATTAATAAGTATACATTAAGACTAGAGCAATATTCTACATGTTTGTGAATTAGACAAATAAGTGATTTGTTCTCGCTTTGAGAACACACCTCACATGTATGCATTTGCACTCGTTTTGTGTAATACAGTTTGCATGTGTATTTGTTCTCGATTTGAATAACACAGACTAAATTTTCGGATCTATTCTACTGTGATTTTTACTGTAGACTTATTATAGAATTACTCAAATTGATGGTTTAACTTTTTCTAATTAATGGAAGTTAAAAATCGACAAGCTGACGTTTTCCATTTTTAGGTTTGCTTTATCAGGTTTTTTTTTTTTCCATTTTCAGGTTAGGAAAATGACTCCAACAAGATAGTCTAAACAAAAAATAAAATGTCCAGTTGAAAGAACAAAAAATGTATGAAGAAGGATAAATATTAGAAGCACCCAGTATTGTGAAGAATAGTGTTCCACTTGCAACATTTGTAAGGAATTATGGGGGTACCCCTTATTAATTTAGTTTACAAAGCAACCGGTAATTTCCCAATCAGTCGTAAGCATGGCTCTGTAAGTCTTACAGCAAAATGAAGAATACTTATGGTAACACCTTTTTTTTTAAGCATCGGAAAATCCAAGAAAAGAGTTCAATTGTGACAAAACAGCATTTTCTCTAAATTCTGAATGCAAAAAGTATAGTCACGTAAGGGTACAAAGAATGTATACTTTTCTGTAAAAAATGAGGCAAAAGAGTGCTTTACTGTACTTATTACAGCTAATGCTTGCAGTAATGCAGCCCTGCAGTTGTGTCCAAGTACGAAACGGTGCTGGATATCGCCTAAAGCGTTCCTACGGCTGGAATCTGAAGATGAGAGGATGACTTGTTCTACCTTTTACAAATACTTCGCCAAAAATGTTCAGACCTAATTCAAAGGAAAGATTGATTTGTGCAGAAACAGTCAATTCCCCCAAAGAATCACCAGGATAACAGGATAAACCTCCGAGAGCAGCTCACATTTTTGGTTTTAAGCAATTTATGCTCTTGGAGTGATCTTATGTCAAACGAAACCACAGATCAGGGCTCTGGCCAACAGAGCACCAACTTTTTAAAAATTACATTGTTTTACACGTGCAAATTTAAAAAATTTTAATCAGGAACAATACATATTGAAGAGTTCTCTCTTTTCATGGTTTAGAAAAGATGAAAAGGTGTTTCATGGAGACAATTAATGAAGACCCTTTGGAAACTTCCGGAGAAGAATCCAGTGACCAGGAGTTTATCAATCCCCACAACATATCACGAGCATAACGGTATTTATGTACTATGGTATTATGTGTCTATGCAACTGAAAACATTTATCCCAATTCTCTGGAGAAACCATTACCTCTGTCATAAACATGCTTATCATATCATGTCCTGAGCATCATAAGTCCCTCCTGTTAATAATTCCAAATCAGCTCGATCTGAACCAAATTCATTGATAGATGTAAAATGCATAACACATGCTGAGCATAATGCCTAGTGTAGTGTCATCAGCGGGTTATTAAAATTACCCTAAGAAGAAGATAAATAAGAAATCACTAACATTAGAGAGATTTGAACAAACAGCAGATCAAATAGCAGAAAATAGTAGAGGGAGAAAAGGAAAAGCAAGGATGCAGTCAACGTAGAAAAATACCAGAGCCAAGAAACCAAGGAAAGCACATGAAATGTCAAGCGATGAATGAAAAAACAAGAAGAATACTAGATGTAGGTTTTAAATGACATTAAATTATGTAAAGTATCGGTATCGGTTAAGTATCTGTGTCGGCCGATACCATAACTTTAAAGTATCGGTATCGGCTATTGTTGAAAATGAATTTATAGGTAAAGTATCGGTATCGGTCATCGGTGAAAATGTGGTATCAGTCGATCCCTAATTAATTCTGTTTTCTCTGGGTGTGAAAATTTGTTATGTTAATGATAAAAATGGAAAAAAAGAATGCTTTTATAATTTGATTGAATGGTTTTTCAGAACTGTAGTTCTCTCGGGCCGGCTTGATCCCATGCTTTCCTCCAACAAAACTTGAACATTTTTCTTCTTGACATTCCAAATTACATTATAAAGAAATTTGTAAAGGAGTACAGATTACTACTTTACAATTTTTTTTTTCATTTTAAATATTACCCCCCAA
>JAWZYV010003543.1:0-13691 GCA_038373885.1 Cheiracanthium punctorium | reverse complement strand
TAGTTATTTTCCTACATATTGGTATGCTATATCGATATAGAGCATTTCGAAGAATTAAAAATAAGTTTAAATTAATTTATACAAATGTAAATTTGAATTATTTTCATTATTCATAAAAAATTATTTAACTTCTGAATTTTTTTTTATCCTTTGTAATTTTATTTTAAAACTACAAAAGTGTAAGATGTAAGATTTTTTCGGCCCTAAAATCTGTAGCCCTAGGCAGTTGGCCCGTTTTCCCTGCCGGTAATATGGCACTGGTAATACAATAAAACACATCTTTTACGAACTTTCAGCAAATTTGAGGAACGCTAGACAATTAATGTCCATTCTCTTTCGCAGATGGCGCCATCAGCGCACTTTCGAAAGCTAAAATCAAGCTAAATTCAAGCTTGTATTAAATACGTCAAATTCGAGGAAATGTCAAGCTTGACAGTGGCGTCGCGTGGGGGGGTGCGGGCCGCACCGGGTGACACCAACAGAGGGGGGTGACACCAAAAAAAAAATGAAAAAATGCTGGTTTATTTATTTATTTTTTAATTAATTTGAAAAAAGGCCTGATTTGGTGATGTAAAAAATATCCGAGAGAAAAATTAAGAACAAATATATGAAAGAAACATATTCTGTGTACCTGTAGAAATAAAATGTGTTCCTTCATCTCAACTTTTTTTTTCCAGTTTAAAAATTTTCCATATTTCCCCCATAAAACAAGAATGCGGCAGGTTGTTCTCAACTTATGTATAGCCATTTCATCTGTATGTTTTGCTTTTAACCAGGGGCTAACTATAAACACTTTCTCTTGCTATTTGGGGGGGGGGGGGATCTTGGACAAGGGGTGCGAATGAGGCGCTTGACTAAACTGGGGGTGCCCGTCGGCTGTACTTTTTGAGCGTTGGACAGTCTATCCGGTGGGTCTTCCATATGGATGTGAAAATGTTTGCACTTCAAAGGGTGAAAAGCATACTCATGATGATGATGATGATGATGATTTTTTTTAAGTACGAAACACACTAACGTAAATGCACTGACGGTTGAAGAATGAAAACATGGATTCGCGCGTCAAAATGAAAGGTTTCGAAGGACGACGCCAGGAAGGTATCTAAAGATGTTCTCAGAATTCTGGCATAATTCTGAGAACGCTGACCGATCATTCATATAGTTTAGTTCGTTTATTGTGTAAAAGTACTATTTTTCAAACGCAAGTCCTGCTTATTTATTTCTTTTTCATTTTATGCTATCATTCTTTTGGTAAGTTCATAATTGAAATATTTTATGTTTTCAACGCAGGGCCGGCCCAAGGAGGGTGCGAATGTAGGCGATCAACTAAAAGCGGGGGAAAACGCCTCAGAAAATGATTTTTGAAACCATTCTTTTTTTTTCTCTCTCTCTCTCTCCTTTCCATGCGGTTAAATTGTCTTAAACAGCTATGTTCTCACGGAGCTTTAGATGGATGACGGTTTTCCCGAATTGTATTATATTTTATTGTGTACAAAGGCGAAGCTACTCGAGGGCTATCTGTATAGGGATGGGTACCTTGTTCGGGGGATTTTTTAAGGGGTTCTAATGCGTATTCAAGTTACATCCGAAGAAAACCACCCAAAACTCCAGACACTTAGATTGATGACTGCGTGATGAGCCCGAAATCGTTTTCCGAATGCAATGTGCCTTGTATCATATATGGGCCTTTCAGTCTACATTTATTTCGTACCTATGTCATTTATTTTTTCATTGTTACGAAGAATCTCAAGACGTGTAAACGAATGTTGTTGAACCTTTGAAAATTCCATGGAAGTTTTAGAAACACCGTGTAAGAAGCAGGGTGCAGGCTACAGGGGCGAATTTCTAGCTGTATAGAATGTATTTAAGTAAATATATTAGAAGAAGGCCCTTACTTTGTAGATAAAACTCCCCCCCCCTCTCTTTTCTTTTCTTTTTTTAATCCATAAACAAAATGTAGTGAAACTTTTGTTATGTTATTTATAATTTTTGACGCTCAAATTACGTAATAAATAGATTAGGTGTCTAGGAGAGTATTAATTTAAATTTTGAAACAATTTATTTTTAATTTTTGCGTTTCATTAAAGGTCTTATACCTTTTAAAAGCAATGAAAATTGAGAAGAGTGCTTGCATGTGTATAAATGTTCACCTATTTACATAAATAATTGGTTTACAAGTAAGCAATTTTATATATTTACATAATATCATATTTTATTTGTATTACTAACTTCAAAAATTGTAATTATTAAAAGGTATTGTTTTTCACATGGAGTTCGCTGCGCACAGATTATGAACATTAAAATCATTTTACAAACTCAATTATTTTATTCTCTGTATTGTATAAAATTTTAATTTACAAAAGATTTTATAAGTTAAAAGCTTAAATAAAATAATAATAATAATAATTTTAAGTGTATAAAATAGGTATGTATTTTCTACTTAACAATATGTCACTTTAATTTTGTCTTAAGTATAGGCATAAAATATTTGAGTTTGTTAAAAGATTTTTATGTATGTACGGCTCCGCGCAATGAACCACATATGGAAAATAATACAGTAAAATTATGTATTTTCGCGAGGCATTAATTTCCGGGAACCCCGTCGTAATCGCGAAATTTAAATCCTCTAGAGGTACTGTTTTTTTTTTTTAATAATAACAAAGAAATCAGAAATTTTCCACAATCCAAAATTTAATGATTTATTGCACAGTTACAAACGCTTTCTTAATGATTTCTTTCTTACAACTATATCTTGAATATAAAACATTAATAGAACTAACAAAATGCAGCTCATTCACTTACAATATTTATATCAGCTTTTTTAAAACCATTGGTTAAAATTGGCCAAATTCAAAAGTAAATAAATTTTATGTGCAATGTACGAGCAATGTGGAACTTTACACAGCAATATGCAAGGCGGTTCAAAACTCTATAAACTGTAGGGGCGATAGGACATTATATTATGTGCCCTATATCCCGTAAAGTTTGTATAGGGAGTTTAGAATCACTCCCTATATTCAGTCAAAAAGAATCTGTAATGTATATTCAGATATCTGTATATTCTGTATATTCAGTCAAACTTTTATCGATTTTCATTACTTTTAAAAGGTACAAGAACTCTTAAGTAAAGCAGTTTTGTAGTGAGTGTTGAATGAAACAACTGGTTTCAATGAAACAGGTCTCATGAGACATTAAATTTCAAGTGTGTAGATAATTTAACGTTTAGTTGAATTAAATACCATATTTTTATTAGCTGACAGTGTATTTGTATTAGCTGACAGTGTATTTTTATTAGTCTGACAGTGTATTTTTATTAGTCTGGTATTGGTATTATAAACAGGCTTTTCTACGACTCATGGTTTTCATAGGCCTCTTGGAAAAAAACACTCCATGTGAAAAAAAAAAAAAAAAAAAAAAAAAAAAGTCATTTCCGCGTCTCGTACATTACCTTACATAGGTGGTATGGAAAGTTGCATAATAGCCTAATAACGTTTGAAAGAACCTTACTATAGTGGTTGCCACTTATTTCGGCCAGTGAGTCTCTTAAGTCGTTGAAAATTGGCAGGGCGAAAGAACGAAATGGCCAAATTGCACTAGTTTTCTGCCGCTTACTTCGGTAGTTAGTGCTGCTCCGGTCAGATAATCTACGGAGATTAGGTAAAATTTCGACTTGATTTATGGCGAAGTGAAAAAAAGCCAATCTCAAAGATGACTCATAATTGTACGGAGGTGTTACGGAGGGGGGGGTGACACCGGATGAGCCCGCACCGGGTGACACCATGCTTAGCGACGCCACTGAAGCTTGATTTAAGCTTATGCGCTGTCTGGGTCCGGGTTCTGTAGTGTAGTGATCTCTGATTGCTGGAAAGCATATGAAACCCTAGGTGACGAAGGTTTCATATACTTTTCGGTAAACCATTCCGTGACTTACAAGGACAAGAAAACTGGGGCGCATACAAATTCGGTGGAGGCTACGTGGAACGCTATCAAGCAGTCTTTTCTAGGTACTCGGAAGGTGGTCGGTCAATTTCATTGGTACCTTGACGAGTGCAGGGCCGGTCCTAGGGTGGAGCGAACGGTGCGATCGCTCGGGGCGCCAAAATATTTAATATATATGTCTATAATAATAATTTTTAAAATGTATTAATCGTTTTTTCGTCCCAGTAGCAGAAACAACAAGCTAACACATGTTTCGATCGAAAAGATTTCGATCTTCTTCAGTATCAGTTGAAGTTCATACACAAACTGGGATAGGGAACTGAAAATGATGTACTGAAAATACAAGAAACTGAAAAGACTCCCATTTTAGTTCCTGCCCCAGTCTGTGTATGGACTTCAACAGCTACTGAAGAAGATAGAAATCTTTCCGATTGAAACACCAGTTTAGTTTTGATATGTTATTTTATCACTAATTAACATATTTTGTTTGTACTAATGTTTGTACTAATAATGCAATATTATGTATCAATATCTCTAATACTATTTTTATTAATGTAATGTGTTTGTTGTAAAGTTCTGATATCTGTAATAATGTATACTAGTTGTCTGCCAGTGGTCCAAATTCGACCATAAAACATTAATTTTTTTCATTTGTTAATAAAGTTATTTTGTTAATAAAGTTCTTCTGTCAAATAATATGTCTCACCATTCCATATAGTGACCACTTTTGTACAATTTCACTTTACAACCACCACACTTTTCTGTGAAGACGGTGTTTTTGTAAAAACTCTATTATATTTTGCTAAATGCAAAGGCAGCTCCAGCGAGTGGGTCATAGGGTCATCTCCCTCTACTGACCTTGGATTTTACATACAGTTTGCAATTTGAGCAATTTAAGCTAATCTAAAAAGTCTAGTGGACCCCCTCCGAAAATCGAGCCTGGGCCTGTCCTCGGCTAAAGGCCTATTATGTTTGGAGTTACAAAATCTTAAAAAGTCGAATGATTCAATTCTACTTGCTGAGGCGTACCACTGATGCAGATATATTTGGGAATTGAGTTTTTGGAAAAGATATGCTAAAATAGTACCAGAATATGTTCTAAGTGGAATTAAAATTCTTTTATGGCCTGCGGTTCCAGTTCAAACTTCGCAATCAATAGCATTATGATGTATAAACTTGATGCGCATTCCCGTTCCATGGACTAATGCTTCCAGGCCCGGACTGGCCAGGGTGTCCGACTGTCTGCAGACGGGTGGGCCCCCAAACAGAAAAAGAAAGAAAATTTAAAAAAGTGCTATATTGATAGCACTTAAATGAAGTTTGACACTTGCAAAATTTTTTGCAGCTGCAGTTGCGCCCCAGAAGGCTTCAAAACACTTCATTTTAAATGTAGTTCTCAAAATTTTTTGAGAGAGGGTTCTCGAATGAAGAATGGATTAATTAATGTGAATGACGCTTATTAATTAATAGATCAATATTTTATTAATGCATTAATTATCAATCATAATTAATTAATAATAACACCATTCCTCCCCCATACCCCTAAAGTTAACACATCCTAATATTTATCGGTTACACAATAACCCGGGCCCCACCTCTCTTGAGACGGGCGGGCCCCTACCCTCCCAGTCCGGGCCTGAATGCTTCCTTTGTTTTGTATTTCAGTTTCTTATTAGTATAATGATGCAATTTACTAACTTATGTCGTGGCAAACTCTGTTTTTTTTTTTTTTTAACCAGGTGCAAATCCCGCCAACTGTTTTTTCTGGGAAACGTTTAAAGACTACTTTTGAAACACTCTTTTTCCCCCCAAAAAAAGACAGAAATTTTAATCCGTATACAAAATAGTATTTAGATACAGAATTCAATATATACAAAAATATCAATGTACTAAAAATAAATTTGTGTTCTTATTGGTTACATAATGGGGAATTTCTGAAAACGTGTGGAATTAAATAAAAATACGAAATTAAATTAAACTTCCAAAATATGGAAAAGGATAAACAATTATGTACTGGAAATCGCTTTAGGTTTATAAGCATTTTTCGCAGTAGAGCTATAAGAAACCGCATGTATTCGTTACTGAGATGCGGAAATCACTCAGACTCGAAGTAACGAATTACTACTTTACGGTTGATATTGTTTACTGCGCGCTTTCGGACCGAGAAGCTTCGAACTTCGAATACAAGGGGGAAAAGGAGTCTGTTATTTGTTACTGGATATCGGATTGCAGTTTGAAGGGGAAAATCAGTCGTGGTATTTGAGGTATTTGAGTAGCAGCAGCAATATGCTCCGCTTTCGTTATTGACTACTAAGGGAGTTGCATTTTGCATGTGCCGAATGGTCTCGTTGGATGACCCTTGAAAGATCCGTATGTCTTGTTTTCGTTACTGATGGCGCAATATTGGATAGATACAGTATCTGCTGCTCCATTATGATATGGGATTAGACATGACGTCTGTTTTATACAATGCAGGGATGTACGGTATATAGTATGTTATGCGTGGGTGCCAATATTAGATTTTTTGGGGGGAGAGGGGAAGGAAGGGGGTGTTCTTGCAATTGTAGAGCAATATCTACAACAATAGAAGCACGTTAGTGCAGTAAGGGGGGGTGCTCTTGCTTTCTGATATTTCAGTACTAAATAGTGGCGTAATCAAGATTATTTTTCAGGGTGGTCCCGAAGGATTGAGAACTTATTTTTTTTAAATGCTTGAGCTAGAACCGAAATATGAGTAATAAATAACAAATTATTTAAGTAAGCCTTGAAAAAATATTTTTATAAAGTAAACGAATTCACGCATTTTTATTATTTAAAATATTATTTGCAAAATAATTCAAAAAAAGTTCAGTGTGTTTTTAAAATGTTGACGTGTAAGGGGGAGGGGGTGACTTGACACCCATCTTTCAAGAATCCGCTCTCAGAAGCAACACTAGGCACAAGATTTTTCGTTATACCTTTTAAGATGAGAATGAACAGGTTAAACCAGCGTTCAGAATTAAAAAAGGGGAAGGGAGACTATGGGGGAGCATGTTTCTGGAAGATTTCTATGGGCACTACATGAGTTATTTGGATAATTTAACATTGTATAAAACAATACATTTGTATAAAAACATCTATTAATCAGAGAAAATAAGCTCTAAATACAACTCTTACGCTTTAAAATAAAATAAAAATAATGTATGATATTTTTATTTGTTTTTAAACCAAAAAAAAAATGTAATTGTATGTAGTATTTTAAACATTCGTAATCGTACGTAATACTATATATAGTGGCATAGCCAGTATTTTAATTCAGGAAGGGTGTGTGTGTGTGTGTATCAAATTGCTAACTAAGTTTCAGTTGTAAATAAATATCACATTATAAGCTAAGTAAAAGTTCAGATTTAGGAAAGGAGGGCTGCACCCCCCCTCCTTTAGATACGCGCTATAAGACTTGTTTCTCGCGTTCGCACTAGTAACGAAAGTAACGAGTAACGAATACATACGGGTATTAATATTTTCGTTACTTTTACAGCACTATTTCGCAGATCACAATTATTTGTCAATTTTTCACTTGCTCCCGGCTAACCGAAAAAAAAAAAAACGACTCACAGTCAAAGAATTTAGAAACTCTACTGGATAGTTACTGATTTCATTGTCATCATGGCAAATTATTTAATCGTAGCTACGGTGAAATGTTCTCTATTCATCAGATATTCGATTAAGCCAACATTCCAGTCGCAGAATTTTCTGCGTCAGTTTGCAACGCAGATTTTAAAATACAAAAATAGTCTGCAAGGTAATCTTTATTTAAAAAAAAACTAAAACTCATAAAAATAGTTTGGAGAAATAATCTATTTATTGGAAATATATAGAAATTTTAATTGTTGATATAAAAGCTAATACAGTAGCATGCAGCGAATGAAAATACGGTCATTCAAAAAACGGATGGAAAAAAATAGCATATGAAATCACTGACGCAATTTTGATGAGCGATATCGATGCATGTAAAATGAGCAAATTCCATTTAAAAGACGAAAAATTTGGCTTTACGCGAATCTGAATTACGAATTTGCAATTCCGGCGCAGCTCGCATGCACGAACATGCTTCAGCAGCGGCGTACTGAAGGAACTTTACTTGCGAGTATAGTCTGTGAACATGGCGTACTACCCGCATGACATCATCACGGAATAATAGGCTTCGGACCAGCTGATATGAACTCGGAAATAGTCTGCTGACCTTCTCAAGAATCTGCGACGGGCGTCGCACGGTTTCTGTTACCGGGGCCAACATTAATAAAAGTTCAATCATCATTTTTAGGTTGTTATAACTGACTTCAATACGTTATCAGAGAGTATGTTTTCGGAAATACTTCAATACACTTCATTAATAATATTATTTTCATTCCCTCTTAATTGCTGAGGTATTTCTTCAATAATATTTTTGGAGAAAATTTGCTTTGGTATACTGCCTGGCGGGAGATTATGAAGAAATCTGAGTAGCGTTTCTGGATAGCGACCTGCCCCGCTAGGTTCGTTTTTCCCTTGGAGGAACGAATATTTAAATATTATTTTCTCCTCCAAGGATTTTCCACAGCTTTAAAGCATATAATTTACAACACTTCGCGCACTTATCGCCGTCTAAAAAAAGTCGCGAAGCACATTGCTAAAGCATATTTTAGTTATTGGCGTATCACCAAACTGGGTAATAATTCCACCTTTTGCAAATTTTGTTGTAACACTATACCCTATAGTACTGCTGAAACTAAGTGTTGTTATTTCAAAATTGACACAACAATGGAACCATCGCGCTTGGCGCGAAATACGCATGCCAAATTACTTCTCTAATTTTTTACGGTGCATTAGCATACTACACAAAAATTTTAACATTCGCACAAACAACTCCATACGAACTTTAACTGTGCCGAATTTCACGGTCATCCGTTCGAGCAGTGCGCTGCAAAAGGGACGCAAAGGTTTTGCTTAGCGTATTTATATATACATAGATAATGATGTAACGTTGTTTAAAAAATTATAATAAAAAAGCATAAAGTGGGGGATAAAAAGAGCCAACCTCCTCGTGGTATCCCCAGAGTAACGCCAATCGGCTCTGTTAATCAAAAGCACAGCCTACATTCCGAGACTACAAATCTTATTTTTTAATATTTTGAGTTCCGATTTAAAAAAAGAAAAACCTCCTCTAAGTATGGACATTGTTCGCGCTAGTTTTACGACCCAACGGGGTTCACCGTCAAAAATGAATGTGCTAAAAGTGCCTGCGAGGGCGAAGCCTTCGCTTGCCTCTAATCGGAACGAGATAGATCGAAACAGCAGGGATTTAGAACGACGGACCTAAAATAATAGAATTTTGCATTTCGGGAGGCCATTAGGCGCTACCAGAGGGGGGGGGGGGGCGTAGAGAAAGTAGAGGTTCTCTTCCGCCAGGCGATATCGGTCCTCATTCCAGAACATTGTTTCCCACAATTTGAGCCTTTGCCTGCTCTGAAATCTTTAAATCTTTCCCAGCTGATCTTTATTTTATTTTTATTTATGGCGGGGTGGGCATTTTTCCAGTTCGCTCCACATAGGAAAATACTTAGGATCGGCCCTGGCCGCGTATGTGTGGAGAAGACTACATAGGGGAAAAAGGCACAGCACAGGGAAGGTGAAAGTGACGAATCAACGGTGAGCGCCAGTGAAGGAGAGGGAGGGAGGATGAATATAGTACGCTATCGGAAACATCGGAAAGCGATACCAGTGATGATGACAAGGGTGGATCCAGAAATTACTCAAGGAGGGGGCGATTTTGTACCTGAAACAGGGGGGTAGAATGCGCAAAATCATTTTATAATTAATTAATACAATCAATTACACCAATTAATGTAATTAATTTTATTGATAAAATGTATATATGAGCGATGATTTAAAAGGACAGGGAGTAGTACCCGCAATACATCCCTTAGAAAAAGGCTACATAATTTTCATTATACTTTCATAATATATTTTAACAGATTATAACAGATTTTTGGACTTCGCCTAGGAGGGGGCGATCGCCCCTACCGCCCTCGCCCTTGAATGCGCGTCTGGATGATGAAAGAGGAGTTCCCGGTCCGTCGAAGAAAAAAAAAAACAATTGGGAAAAGTGAGGTAAGTGCTTGTTTAAGTGTACTTTTCCTATTCGCGATCTCTGGACTTGAATACGCCCTCTAGAGATTTAAATGGTAACTACTGTCTCATGGTTGTTCGAATTTACTTTCGTTATTCCCTATTACAACGTGTAGTGAGGTATGATACATTTAGAAGTGCTTCTTCATTATTTTTCTGCAAATTTTAACGCCATAGGTGATGATAAAGTTATTTGATATGTTCCTCAATATAATTCCAAGCTAAGCGATATTCTTTGGACTAGTTTTCATCGTTTTCTATTAGTTTGAAACAAGTCATCTGAAGCAAATGTCGGAAAGATACGATGAGGTGGATTAACCTGCGGAACGGCGCATTCGATTGAGCTCAAATTGGATATATTTGTTATAAACTACCGTAGCAAGACCGGTATTGATTTTGGTGTGTATAGGACGTATAGTTTCTTTACAGGGCTATGAAAAAGATTTCTTTTACATTATGGCCTATGGACCCTCTGTACAGAAGTAAAAGTAAACCTTTAACACAAAATAAGCAGTATTAAAGTGAGCTAATGATTAAAATATTTCTACAGCTAAAAGAAAATTTCTCATAGAAGTCCAATAAGTTAATAACACACTAGAAAAAAAGTGTGTATATACATTTATAATTAATTTTCACACTATACTTGCATACTAACAACAAGCTACACACACTTGAAAAGTTCAGAATATATATATTTAACAGTATACATAGATGTATATGTTTGTACATCCTCCAAAGAAGTATTCCAGCAAGAGAGAAATTTCCTACGTTGGTTTCGTATATTAAAAATTATTTATCATAGAATAATGTGCGGAACTGCTCTTCTTGTCTCCGGGGTTCGTCGTTCTAAAGTC
Organism: Cheiracanthium punctorium; assembly: GCA_038373885.1. Lineage (NCBI taxonomy): Eukaryota > Metazoa > Arthropoda > Arachnida > Araneae > Cheiracanthiidae > Cheiracanthium > Cheiracanthium punctorium. The sequence goes on along the minus strand of JAWZYV010003543.1, from coordinate 2,754 downwards.
CAGTTGGTGTAGAACGTGCTGGTAAAATGTCCACTGGTCAGGATGGAATATAACTTTATTGCTTCTAGAACTTCGTGGAACAATCAGCTGTACAAAATTCACAAGCACAATTAAACAGTAATGTGCTTTTAACAGTTCTCTTAGATCAGAAGCTCTCACAAATGCCGTATTTCTCACACAAAATAAGTCACTTCATAGGCAAAAATTCAGTGAAAATATTCAAGAGATATCGTACACAATCCCTTAAGACACAGCAATGAAGAATTTACACACAGCACTTTGAAAACAGCTTCGTAAAGCAAGCTAAAACACGGCTTCTATAGCGCTATCAATTGACAAAGCAAGCGTACTCTCACTGAGAGCTCTTCACACATTGAGCGTTCAACTCGCACTGAACTGTCGGGGCAGCGCGCTGGTGGAATATATAGAGGAGGCAGAAGCTGCGAGCAGTTTCTAGAAAAGTATATTCCTCGAAGATTCCAGATAAAGCGGGACTTCTGATTACGTCATAGAAGAGAAATGTTAGGTTATTATGCGTTTTTAATGCAGGAAAAACAACTTCCAGGCCCCATTGGAAAAACCCGCCAAATGACCAAAAAGTCGCCAAGCTTGGCGACTTTTGGCGAAATATTGCCAAATTTGGCGCCAAAAATGAGTCCCCAAATGTGAAGAGATCGAAGCCCTAGGACTAATATTTCTCGAGATTTCTAGAACCTCCATTGAAAACAATGGCAAACGAACCTCCATTGAAAACAATGCAAACCGAAACCTCCATATCTCCGGTTCTAATTGACCGATTTTGATGCAACAAAAAGCAAAATTTATCTATTTGAAGCGTAGAATACGAATTTTAAACCATTTTAAGCCACAGAGCAGCGGATTAACCCGAAAATTCGTAACATTGCCCCCTTCCCAAGGACTGCACGTCCCGGACAGTACAATCCCCAGTTAGTAGGTCACACAAATATATACAGTGTCCAACCGTTAACCAAATGTTAACAACATAATTTAAGCAAATAATCAATAAACACAGTACTCAAATACACTCTAATAAATAAATAATAGACATCATAAACAATTACACTAATAAGTAATCAATGTAAGAAACAAATACACATTAATAAAAACCAATATATTATAAATATGTACACTATACATCGCGTAAGTAGTGAGTGAAAGAAAGTTGACGAAAGAGGAAGAGAAGAGAAAGACAGGAAAGAAATGAGAGTTGAAAGAAAGGAGGAATTACGCCATAGTGACCATGGTCTGATAGTCAAATAACTAATTACCACCGCGGTAGATGGCTAGCCGATCGTAATGTACAACTCTTGGCTTCGAGTTTGGTGACTTTTGAATCCGTACGATGACGTCATTCAGCCGATTTAGGACTGTGTAAGAACCGTCCCACGGCGATTGCAGCTTGGGAGACAGGCCTTTCCGTCGAGTAGGATTCCATAGCCAAACTTTGTCACCTACGTTGAAGTCATGTCCCGTAGCTTTCGTGTCGTAGCGATTCTTCATCCTCTCCGTGTTCAGGTTGATCCGCTCCCGAGCAAAATGATGCACGTCTTCAAACCGCGCCCGAAGATTTTCCATGTACTCTTCTGGCGATGAAGGCACGTCTGGAGGGAGCACCCACCGGGGGAGCCGACCGCGAAAGCGGTTTTCAACTAAGAACCCCCCGGAGGAGACCTAAAACCGCGCCGTCACGGCCAGAGGAGGAGGAACTATCAGCGGGAAATTAAAGCCAAGCGCGACACTACAACACATTTAAATTTTTAAACCAATATTTGTGCATCGTAAATTATCAAACCCCTATATGCATACATATACAAATATACACATCCATATTTTCCAATACTATTATAATGCTGTGTGAGGATACAAATTGCAATCTAAACATACAACTTTAAAATACATTAAAAACAAAAACAACAATATATATACATATATACACATACACATGCACACACATATTCACATATATACACATATATTCGCAATTCAATACAGGCACCTTCTTATAAACATTGAAGCCTTCATATAACATAAAATAGCAACATCCCATAAATATAAGTAAGTTCATCCACATATTGCGCATCACACTAGTACCGTTACGGTAAATTTTTCATCTAAGATATTCTAAATATAGCTTCTGCAATTCAGCGTAAATAAGACATATTTGCCGTAAGTAGTTTTTACATTGCGTTAAAAATAAAAATTGTTGATATATATCCATACTATTATTAGATCTGAAGTGATGTGGCATTATGGGACAGTTTTCAAAAATATAGGGCAATGGTGACCTGACGGCCGCATATACAGGGTCACCCATTATGCGGTCAGCCAGGGTCACCAACTGATAATGATCATTATCCAGTTTTTCAATCTTATACATATAAATCGGAAAATAACCGTTGCCAGTCAGAAAAGGAACAATAACAGGATGAATGATTGTTTGGGAAAATTTCACAGTTTTAATAAAATTATATGTGTAGCGACCATTACTTGAGTTAATCCATTCATCTTGCCAGGTATTTATAATTTCCTGTTTAATAAGTAAATCTATGTATGAAGTAGGATATGGAATATTGACATTTACATTATTATGATCGTGACGTAATGGCTCTTTAGCAAGCTGGTCTGCTCTTTCATTTCCTTCGACCCCGACATGAGCCCTAACCCAGGCAATTACAAATTCTATATGACTATTGGCGATTATGAGTTCTAGACTACTGCACATTATAGAAGTTG
>JAWZYV010003542.1:0-12697 GCA_038373885.1 Cheiracanthium punctorium | reverse complement strand
GAAAAGAGATTTCCATATCTCGAATGCTAAAAAGAAAATAGAGCAAGTCATAACGAACTGTGTGGAGTGCATCCTCTGTAATAAAAAACGAGGCAAAGCAGAAGGTCTATTGAATCCCATCCCAAAGGATAATATTCCACTAAGCACGTACCACATTGATTTTATAGGTCCCCTACCATCCACAAACAAGAACTACCAACATATTTTTACAGTGGTAGATGGTTTTACAAAATTCAACTGGTTCTATCCCGTCAAGACCACATCTACGGCAGAAGCTCTAGCGAAACTCAAGTCCCAACAATCTGTTTTCGGAAATCCCTCGAGAATTATTTCCGACAAGGGATCTGCCTTCACGTCAAAGGACTTTGCAGATTACTGTGAAGATGAAGGAATTCAGCACATATCGATCACAACTGGAGTGCCAAGAGGCAATGGCCAGATTGAACGAATGCATGAAATTCTCATCCCAGTTCTTTCGAAATTGTCGATTGAAGATCCTACAAAATGGTACAAGTTCGTCCCAGATGTCCAACGAATCATCAACAGCACTGTTAGTCGATCCACCAAGTTCACTCCATTCGAATTGATGATAGGTGTGAAAATGAAACAAAAAGAAGACCAACGTATCAAGGAAATCCTTGAAGAAGAATTCCTGAAATCCACAATCCAGGAGAAAGAAAATATACGTGAAGAAGCTAAGAAAAATATATTAAAAATCCAAGAAGAAAACCGACGGCAATACAATCGACGCCGCAAAACCGCTCCTGTCTATAAAGTCAACGACTTGGTAGCAATCCAAAGAACCCAATTTGGAGGAGGTCTGAAACTACGACCCAAGTTCTTAGGACCGTACAAAGTCATAAAAATAAAACCACATGACCGCTACGATGTAGCAAAAGTAGGATCTCACGAAGGACCAGAAGCAACTTCCACTTCAGCTGACCACATGAAACCCTGGTCTACTGGAACTGCAATTTGAGATCATCCTACTACAAACTTTTTTTCCTTTTCTCAACATCTCTTTTTGTTTTTTTTAATCATTATTTTCTTTCTTTTTCGTTTTTTTTTTCTTTTCATTTTAAGTTTCAGGTTCGGAGGTCCTCACACGTCGATGGCCGAGCGTTGTGGTAATCAAGAGGCGCAACCCTCCAGCAGATGGCATCACAACCTCACGTCTACAGAAACCGCAGGTTATCAGAGTCTAGGAGCTAAGGTAGCAGATGCGAACGAGACCACGCTCGCGTAGGAGCGATGTCGGACGTAGCTCTCTGATCGCGCGTAGGCGATTCGACTCCAGAACGACCACGAGAAGGTGGCCAGTGGCTCCTGTGTGATAAGGAAACCTAACCCTGTGACCGACTCCGCTTATTCATGTTCTGCAAAATCTCTCCTTTCTTTTGTAAATAGTTCTTCTGTCATATTTAGCCGAGCAATAAACGTGATTGAGAACCGTAGGAGTGCTTCCAGTCTTATTTCGACGTCGCCTCCTACATATATATGATTCAGAAGTAGAAATGTGGAAATGTGGTTGTTCGGCCACATTCGGTATTGAATGTGGTTGTTCGGCCATCAACATTTTTAATAATTCTACAAAAAGACTGTTCAATTTTCTTACTGTAGTCAAGGGAAAAAACTCATACTTAACTGCAACTGAATCTATACTTTGTGTTAAGCTTACCATAAAATATATTATGTGCTATCATAAAAGATAATCTTATTCTATAAGCTTTTATTCTTTTATGTTGATGGTAATAAATGAATTTTTTTTTTCAAAGCAAATGTAATAGCTTAGACACGTACGATTTTCTTACGGGTATATTTTCTTTACTAAGTAAAAATTAAAAGTAATCAATTTTATTTATATTGGTTTGATTTGTAATTTCATACATTTCCATTATAATGCACTTTAATGCAAAGATAAGTCGTGAAACGGTTCATTTCAACTCTTAGTAAAAGTTTTCTAAAACAGACCAATTTTATTCGGAGAATTTTATAATTTTATCGTGTTTCCTTTTTTCTTTTTTTTCCCTCCAGAGGCTAGGTGCTAATAAAATGTTATGAAGTATCATAATAAGGCATGAATTTATTTATATCTAATTGTGTCAGTGACCCATGTCAATTTTTTAAAAATATCTAAATTAATGTTTTTTTAAATATCTAAATTAATGGGTTTTTTTTCCAAAAATGTTTGTCTATAATTAGAGAATATTTTTCTTGAAGTTTCGAAAATTCAGATCTCATGTCCTGCATACAAAAGTTTGTACAAGATGCTTGTGAATTTTTATAGAATTGTTTTTTATATCAGAAATTTAAATAAATAGTTCCTTAATCAAAACACTTAAGCTCGAATTTAAGATATCTTTATTGTGCCATTTTAAATTTTTTTTCAAGGAATAAATATTTCTATACCTATCACTGTACTATTAAAAAAATACACTTTAATATTTTAACACATAGGAAAATTTTTAAAGTTTATGGTAATTCAGAATTTGCATAAAGAAACATAATTTTCAAAACTTATACGTAAACTATAACCCCACAATTTATGTTTACAGTTTACTTTGAGCTACCTTTAAAAATCAAGGAAAAGTAATCGATACATTAATATACATCTTGAAACAAACTTCAAAAATGCCATAAAGAATACTACATCTCTAATTGCAATATTTGAAGTTTCCTTATGCTACATCATGTACATAAAACATAAAAAACACAATTTTCCTAGCATAAACTATGTGCTTCCTCCTAAACAGCGACATCTCCAAGAACGTAAAGTGACACTGACGACTGTCCCTATTTTAAATATTATGAAGCGGAAGGCTTTTAATAAACGTTACTCCCGTACGCAAAGACACCATCTTTGACTTCAAATGAACGCATTACTCGTTCGTATTTGCATTCATATGTTCTTCGTTTTCCCCCCTTCGCCTTAACCGTAACAATTGAACATTTTATGGCTTCAATAAAACGGCGTAACATGCAGCCTATTGTAAGAAGGACAAAAGTTCCTACACTTAAAGGAAATAGCGTATTTGCCTCCAGAGTTAGGTTTAAGGCCCTTCCAAAGGATAAAACAAGATACTAAATGGTTTTCCTTTCATAGCAAAAGGGGCTCCTATCATGTATCTATTGAGATTCATTGCTGAAGTGTTTTCTGCGAAATAAATGAATTGTTGAATAAAGGTTTTCCAGTTTCCTTTTTCCCTTCTCTCGAGGAGAGACAGAAAATAGCTGTACAAGATTAACCCGAAGCAGTAGGACGTGTTTTATGTAATCCTCTGTCTTGAAGATATTCTTTAAGTAACGTGGATTTTCTTCTTCTAAGCTGGTTTCTTCAGAGATAATGGAAAGAAAGACATGTGATAATAGTTTCTTCAGGAAAATTTTATTTCTCTTGTATGTGCTTTTTTCAGCCTGTTTAAATCTCTCTTTTCCTTAAAATTAGGTTTAAAGGGAATGAATAATGTAAATGAGATTACATCAGAGACGAGATATTCTTTTTTTTTTTTACTTTTTTATACGTATAGCGCATTTGATATTTAAAATAAAGATTTTGAGGGGTTATTTTACGATCAAAGAAGCGCAAGAACAGGCGTTGGAAGGTTCATGTAATCACTTCTGAAAGTAACGTTGTATACATTTTTCTCAACTTCTGTAGAAGGTTTTGAACTTTAAAGACATTCTGGAAAACATAAAAAAATATCAAAAAAAGTAGTCAAAAAAATGTGTCATTAATAAATTTATTTCTCAGCAGGATTTGCAGTCTATATTCGACTGAAATGATCATATATTATTATCTTTATAAAGATACACTGAATTCATGAAGCTAACGAATATGACTTGCAGTGTCCTTTTAGTGACAACGTTTAGATTGCTGAGGCTTGCGACATTCCTCATACTTTTCACTGGATAAAATAGAACTAGGTGAATGGTAGAATCTGATTTATATCGTATTGTGACGTTTTTTTTAAGAAATGTGCAGTTGAAATACGCTCCAACAATGCATATAAAATTTTATTTTAAACTGATTACATACCTTTTGAATAATTCACAATTAGATAAAGTGGATTTTGATGCTCCAACGATACATATACATAAAATGTTACAGAGAATTCCATGTTCTGTAACGTTTGACGATTTTTGTATAGATGTATAAAAGCTATACACTGATAAGCATGCAAATATCGTGTTATAATAGATATATCTGTATGTGCTCATTGAGATATTTTTAGAAAAAAAAAACATTTCCTGCAGTATAATCAAATATACTGGAACTATTTTACTGATTTATTCTTTCTGCATACCATAAAAACTATACAAAATCTCGAAAACTAATTTCTGTATTTTCACAGTCGAATTATCTTTTAATGTATAAACAAGTTTGAGAAGTCAACACAAATACTAAAACTTTCAAAGCAGAAAACGATCCTTACTTACTAAGATAAGAACGATGTAAATGGTTACAAAACTAATAAGAATGAATCCAGCAACGCGAGAAAATTGGCTTTAAGAATATAATATGTTTCGAATATTTCTCTTACATAATATATGAATAACGATTTATATTATGTAAATCTATTGGCAGTTTTCGAATTTCTTTTGTGGCCTCGCAAACATTTACTTGAAATAAAACTTAACTGTCATGTTATCGCTTTAGGAACTGTCGTGGAATGAATTATTGACTTTACTTCGCACTTCCGAGAACCTTACAAATTGTATCCGCAGGCGACTCAAAATAAGATATAAAATATTGTCTGAAGGAGAAATAATGTTTTTACGTCACAACATTTCAGTCAAATAATTCAAATTCGGACATCAATTTATACACATCAATAAGTCTATATTTTTGCAGAAACAAAAATAAACGAATGTATCCTATAATTATAACTATATATTAAATTGTTCAACGATTCCAAAACACTAATAATTATATTTGGTTTATACTGATTTAATCCGTTTTAAAAATATTTTTAAAAATCCACCACAAAGCTGAGGCTATTGGCGTTTCTATCACAAATAATAATTTATATAAGTTATTTATATAAGTTATAAAGAAAATTAATCTATTGCTCGTTGGAATTGCTATTTTTTGAAAAGGTTGATATTAGAAGGCTTAGACTGTTGTGCCGAAGTCAGTTTTATGAAAATCGCTAAGACTACCTGTTTCTAACTCTATTTAGTTTGGCTTTCTGTTTAATGGGCATCCGGGTTCATAATGAAGTTAAAATAAAATTATTTGAAACTTACTTTTATTCTCTTACTTCAAGAAATATCGAAGCAAATGTACTACGTTTCCGTTGAAGAAATGAAGATCGTAACGCTTTACGTAATCTTTCACACTTGCTCCAGCAAAGTTAGATGTTGATCATAGTTTTAGTTCCCCCCCCCCCCCTGTTCGTCTTAGTTCTATGTGTAGAAAACAGGCGTTAATTGCCACGAAATTTATTTGCATAATTATTTGAAAATGTTTTACATGAGCAGCATTATTAGTTATCTTACAGGATTACTCAAACATTATCAAAACATTGCATTCTACGAGGAGTCATCGTTAAAAATGTGTTTTACAGAGGTGCATCTTATTTCAAAAGAAAGAGAAAAGTAATATATATTATTGAGGTATAAAAAATACTCTCTATTAGAAAGAGAGCGTAGGGGCATCGCTGCAATGACGCCGCCATTTGAAGAGAAATATCAACTACGCGTGCCTCTATAGATGTCTCAGAATGATGGGAGTGCATGAGATATGATCAGCTCTCACCAGATGCGTGCGTGATTGTGTAGAAGAGCACGTTAAAAGGTATCCTTCGCATCATGGATGCCTCCAAATGCTGTCAACGAGTGGTCGTGCAATTTTTAACAGCTGGAAATGTGACTGCAAGTGAAATATGTCATCGAATGCAAAATGTGTATGACATGAAGGTAATACTACGCAGATCTATATTCTGATGGTGTAAGGACTTTTGTAGAAGAAGAAGCAACCCAGCAAACACATAACTATCTCAAACCTTAAGATTCGATATCCGACTTCTCAGCTGTGTCATCAATGCCGAATCGCAAGTAATGATCAGAAATCTTTCAGGTATAGGATCGAAGATATATCATTTAAAGGCATTGAACTTTTACCAAAAGTACGATAAAAATTATGCACTTCTATCTCTAGCAATTTCTTGTAATTCAGAAAGATGCCACATTGCTGACCTGATTAGCGAAGTCAGAATTGCATCGAATGAGTTTTGGTTCTCCTCTCAAAAATGATATGCATGAAAACCATAACAATATCATAGGGAATATCATAGGCCATATGGCATTATTTTTTAAACCAATAATTAGAATTAAACCAATAATTATTATGCTGTCAAAGTTCCGATTCTGTGCCCGACCTCTCAGTTTTGATTCGTGGCAAATCGAAATTGTAATCCGCTACCTATAACCGATCGACATCTTTTAACGTGTCCGCTGAGTGTTCACTTTGGCGCAGTGGTGGATCGAGCAGGTCTCGCACCCGGGGCAAGATACCTGTTTGGCGCCCCTCCATCCTATTTTTTGTCAAGTTTTCTTTGTCTCAGAGACGATTTGGTGCCCCTGTACAGGCCGCGCCCGGGACAGGGGCCCCGGATTGCACACCCCTATATCCGTCTCTGCTTTGGCAGACACTTTCGACACAGATCGGTTAAGTTTGCCTGGTGTCCAAATGATATCTGCACTATCTGGCGTAAGATATAGTTCAGCTTTCGAATTGTGAGTCGTGTGTTTGCTGGGAGTACTGACGACAGGTCACGACATGTCAAGTGCACGTGGTTATCACTAAGAAAAAAGTTGTAGCTGCGGACGGTCTCTTGAGAAAAAATCAGCGGATTACCACTTGCAAAATAGCGGAGGAAATGTCTATGAGCAAAGGAAGTGTACACACAACCTGCATGAAAGGTTGTTCCTTTCCCCGGAGCTTCTCACCTAATGTATCCATCATGTCGTTGACCTCTGAGACACTTGTTTCAACCTACAATGCTATTTTGTCTATCCATCTGTTACGCCTGTATTACCTCTTTCTTTTGTATACTAGTTTATATTAATACCAATAAACCCTTTCACAAACCGCCTTAGTGCAACTTTCATTTGTTCGATCCTTATATTGTAGATGATATCCAAAATATCGCTATTATTTCTTATTTTCCCCTCTTTACTGAGTTGTACACACTGATTGACAAAAGTGTAGCGCTTTGTCTTTTAAGTTGAAGAATTAACTATTCAGTACGTACTTGTCAAATTAAATAGATGCTTTCACCATGTCATCATGGAATAGGTCTAAATAGATCCCCGCAGTGCATTATATATATATATATATACAAAATATAACTTGCCGTTATTTGCTAAAGTACCATTACGGACAGTATGTAATCTTAATTTCACGATTTACTTCTACACATGCGATTGATGTTACATACTTCTACAAAAAATGATGAAAAATGCTACTTTAAATCACTGAAATGTTCTACACAAATACAATTTTACAATTTACTTTCTAATCGAAGACAATTCCATAAACATTTTAATAAATCTGTGCTGTTTCATTTCAATAAGATTTTTATTATTTATAGAACGCTTTTATCACATTACAGCCCGCAATTACAGAATCATGTAAGGTACTAGGCAACAGCTGTGATATAATAAATGTTTTACCCTAGATATACGCATATGTCGGTGATTGAATAAAATATTTTATCGGAATTAAAATTCCTTAATATACCTGTTTCTGTAAGTTTGTTAACAACATGTAATATAATTAACATTTATATACAAGAGGATAAAATCATATATTTTATGAGAAAAGCGTGCTTTATTCTTTTATTCCAGAATTTGTACTTTCCAAACATGTACCATATCACAAAAATATTGTAATAATGAGAAAATTCGTGTTAGAGATTTTGATATATTTAGAAGTTTTATGGTATTCTCAATTCATTTGCAGTGATAGTTATGGTATCTCATTTACGGGGAAATATGTGCGTATGTATGTCCGTGCGTGCGTGTGAGTGAACACAATAGCTCCTACACGGTGCTTTCGATTGAGCTCAAATTTAGTATATTTATTATAAATCACTCTTGCAGACCGGTATTGACTGGGAAAAAATAGATAACCGTGAAATTATTGCAGTAAAATGTAACACATACGAATAACTAACATTCTCAAAAATTATATCTTCAATTCACGGACATTTTACTATCAGCAGTGCTGCTGAAATATTTCCTTTATCTGACGAACATCCGCTTATTTTTCATTCTGTCAATTGAAGAAATGTTTTCCTCTTCTTCACATTTTCCGGAAGAATTCACGGAAATATAAGGTTTCTAAGGAGTACAGAAATTATTAGTTGTAAAAATGAGGAATAAATTAGTTTATAAACAAGCACTCTCGAAAAAATGTTTCTTCAATTCGCAGAATTTTTTCTGGCAGCAATGATGCCGAAATATATCCGTTAATTGACGAATATCTGTTTCTCTTTTTATCCTGTCAATTGAAGAAATTTCTTCAGATTCAGCAGGTTTTTTCCCCTTTAGATTTCGGAAAGAAGAATTTACAAAAATATTACGTTTCCATAGAGTACGGAAATTCTTCGTTGAAAAATAACGGATCAATTTCACGATTTGTACGTTATTCACGTGGGTAAAGATGAATTTTTCTGAGAGTATAAATTGCCATCGGAATTCACTGTCCAAGGAGGGTGGACGATAACCTTTCACTTTTCCGCACACCTTTCATTAAGGCAAGTATAGTTATCGGTGCAGTCCTTGCTTTAAAGTGTGGCAAATATGAATCAATTTTTTAGGCGGAAATGATTTGTTATAGAAAGTTCGTTAAAATGTGCTTGTTTGAATTTAATGAACAAAACAGCATTATCTTTCGGTACGTATTGTGAAGGAGTTATCGGTGGTAGAACAGAAGTTTGCCGTTGGCCGATTCAATGGCGTATTTCCTGGGAAAGAGATCTGGAGCGAAAACTTAAATTTTGCCAAATTGTTTTTTAATAGCTATAAGAATGTGACCCAACCTTTCAAAAAGCGTATTCTAAAATGTTTTTTGTTTATTTTGAGTCTATCTACCCGCGCATTTGATTTGAATTTTGCAACGTTCGCCAATGCAAATGCCCAAAAGAAAGAAGAGTTGCGAAAGAAGAACAACTTTTTCTGACGGATCAGAGGACTGACAGAAAAATGGTTATTGGTGGTATAGACGTTTCACTAATGAAAAAAATAGAAAAGCGAAATGATAGAAATCAAAAACTAGAACAATATTACGCTTCTGTGACATATGAGGATAAACAGGAGAATAGAGTAGAACTTTCTCCACGAGCCCCTCTTATATTGGATGAGTCAGAAGATACTGAAGAAATAGACGATGGCTTAGAACTGTGTTCTTCAAAGCACCAAGGGTCCAAGAAAAAGCCAAAACTCAGCTTGCCATCTTTGTCAAAAACATGTGGCCGATATGGCGTATCTGATAGAGCTGCTGCAGCAATCGCATCAGCAGTTCTTTATGACATTAAGTCAGATGTGTAAGTAACAGATAGATCAAAATTGCGCCGTGAAAGATCAAAAGGACGCAAAGAAATATTAGCTAAAAATAGAGTTGTCAGTATTACAGCTATATACTTTGATGGCAGAAAAGATAAGGTTTTAAATGTAGTAAAAAAAACGGAGTCAAATAATACCGCCAAGTTATTGTAGAAGAACACACTTCTGTTATCAAGGAACCTGATTATGTTTATGTCGGCTACGCAGTCCCAAGTACTGGAACGGCCAAGAGCACAGAACGTGCTATGTACGATTTGTTCTCTTCTGAAAACGTTTCATTGAGAGAAACTGTAGCTGTTGGTTGTGATGGAACAGCAACAAACACAGGGGAAAATGGTGATGTAATACGGTTGTTAGAAAAACGTTTGAATCAGCCTTTACAATGTATCATATGCCTTTTACACACGAATGAATTGCCTTTAAAACACTTTTTTTCATTCTTAGATGGGGCAACTACTGGGCCAAGTTCCTATTCTGGTACTATTGGAAGATTGCTAGAAAAATGCGAAGAAAATCCTATTGTACGGTATGAAGAGATAGAAAGCGTTTTGCCGGATATTTTGGCCGATATCATCAAAGACCTAAGTTCTGACCAACGTTACTTGTACGATATTACATCAGCTGTAATTAGTGGGGATTGCCCTCCCGATCTAGCACACAGAGCTCCAGGGAAAATGTCGCATGCTCGATGGTCAACAAAAGCCAACAGGATATTAAAGCTATGTATTTCCACAAGTAAACCATCTGAAAACTTTAATCATCTTGCCACATTTATTGTTAGAGTTTACGCTCCTGTTTGGTTCCAAATTAAAACTCATCCGACATGCAAAGATGGATTTTGAAATTTTTGGAAATTGGTTTCGAATTCTCCATACCTTCCAATTAAACTAAAAAAAGTAGTCGACCCTGTCATTGAGCGGAACAGTTTCTTTGCGCATCCTGAGAATCTTCTGTTGTCGATGCTCTTAGATTCTGAGAAACACAATCGTGAACTTACTACTAGAAGGATTATAAAAGCAAGAGAAGTGACTAATTCTGAAAAGGTCCCTCGTACTTTTGAGGTCCCTAAAATTAAGCTTAATGCCAAATCATACACGGACCTTATAGATTAGCAACAAAAATATTTTCAACCTCCCATCCTTAGAGACGTCAAGAATGAAGATTTGCTTTCGATGGTGGAAACAAAACCAAGTACAAAAATACCTTTTCTAAGACTGCCATGCCATACCCAGGCTGTAGAAAGTTCAGTAAAGATACTAACAGAGGTTTCTATGCAGGTATGTGATAAGAAGGCCAGAGAAGGTCGCATAAAATCAAAAATTGAGTTAAGAAAACTCATGCCCAAATTCGACACCAAACGTGATTTTAAGGTCTCTTTTGACTATTTTTATGTATGCTTATGTATGTTTTATGTTTTAAGTGGCTCACATTTTTAGTAAATTAGCATTAATTTGTTCTATCTGACTTGTTTTTTTCATAATAATAAACAGTTTAATAGAATTTATAAACAATATGCTCCTTCAAGTTTTACCAGTATGGTAGCACAAATGTAAATTTTCAAAATAAATGCGCGGGTAGAAGGAAAATACTAATTTAAAAAAAGTAATGCTTTTTAAAATTGACTAATCTTGGGTCACACTTTGATCACTATTATAAATGAAAATGTAACAAAAAAAATTTCCCATATAAGAGTGCTCCACCCTAATGTATATGTCTGTCTCCTTTTTTTTATTTATTTATTCATTTTTTTTTTTTTTTTGCACCTGCCATAAGTTTCTTAAGAAAAGTGAGAATCAAAGTTTAATTGTAGAAGGATCTAAATAGCGTTTTAAAATAAATGAGTCTGAACAAACTTAGCACGTTCCTGGAGCCCTGATTTGTTTTATTGTAAATTTTAGCATTAATTACATGATTTATTATAACATTAAGTAAGCTTTTTGTTTTACCACTGTTTTATCTATATCTGTAATAAAATAAATATCAATAGAAACAATTATGAAGGTTGCTAAAAATTTTAATTTAATCTAAAATTCTCTGAAAGAAAAGAAGTACAGAGAGCTGAGCCCCCATGCAAATATAGTCCATGACTGGCCTTTGTGTAATGCTCTCCCTTCTTATATTTTTGCACCTCTATTCGGGTAGATTTTAAAAGGGGCTGAACATAGAAACAGGGACATAGCAAAAAAAAATTTCGTGGGGGGGGGGGAGAGGGGGGGTGACAGAAAGCTAAAAATGCTAGAATTTCTCACAAAATTGCATGAAATTTACTTGACATCCAATAAACAAAAATTCAAAATTTCGTGGGGGGGGGAGGCAAGCCCGAAGGACACCCAACCTGGCTACGCCCCTGCATAGGAAAAAGTCTTCAATTTTCTTTTCAGGAAAGTTTCAACAAAACTATAAAAAATTAATAGTCTAAAGATTTTAGAATAAAATTTATAATTCTATACATAGACACCTAATACAGCGGCTGGGGGTAGGGTGTTCACTGTAGGTGTAGTGAATATTTTATACCATATTGAACTTGTTTGTATTATTTTAATTTTAGTACTAAAATATGACAAAGTCCAAAATGAACTCCTCCACCACCCCCACATCCAATTATAATAATAATAATAATATGAACGCCTATCAGAGTTTGATTAAGCCAACGTGCGGCCTCGGGCCGACATCTGATATAGGTCCCATTTATTTAAATGAAATAAAGAAATTTTATGCTAACACTACGAAATATTTACTGGCCCATTACCTCTAAAAAGTGCTGGCCCGGTACATTTTAAACAGTACCACGCCGTTAGCTATGCCATGCATGTTTTGGACACATGGGTGCGACAGGCATTTCACCATTACTGTCAATGTACTGGCGCATATGCATTTTTCAGGCATTGGTATTCCAGTGACTTTAAACTGACGGCAATGCACTGTGCTCCCGGCATACGGCACTTTGCCAGCACGGCGGGTACCCTGCCATCAGTTTGCGGGCAGTAGCGTGTTTGCTGGGGGGAGAATCACGCCGCCTTAAAAAATTATTTTCCCTACACTGTAAAATGACTTGATGCTCAAACTAAGGGATTATTTTATTTTGCAGCTTCTAACGCATGGAAAAAATATGACGAGACGTGAATTG
>JAWZYV010003541.1:0-10560 GCA_038373885.1 Cheiracanthium punctorium | reverse complement strand
AAAATGAAATACAGAATGCTATATTTATGGGCAGCGGTACTCAGCCCATTTTGAGTCTTTGAGGAATACCTACGGCCAATTCTAAGAAAAGTAGTTTGTCTCAAGAGCCTTGCCACAATGGGCGCATAGGGCAAGGGGGGGCAAAGCCCCCCCTGGATTTTTGTATGCAGTGTTTTCCCTTGCTTTTTTGCTCTTTCCAACATGGTAACCATACGTTGAAGTAGTCTTCCCCCCCCCTTGAGTAGTCTTTGGCCCCCCTGGGAAATATTCTGCCGGCGCCCATGATTGCCAGCAATTTTTTCGGAGGGGGAAATGGGGGGGAGCGGATTACGGAATATAGAAGTATATAATTAAACGGAATTTCTGCACGACCAAAAAAAAACTAAAATCTCATATTTACTTATGGGAAACGCCTCACCATGGCACAGTGGTTAAGCCACTGAAAATGGTAGATGGCCGAGGTGTGAAGGTCCCGGGTTCGGGTCCCATCGCGCGGCTGTCGATCTAACGGTCTGGAGTTTTGGTAGGGTTTCTCCAGATGAACGTGAATACGCGTTAGAACCCCTTCCAAGGCACCCCCAATCCTAGGCAGATATCCAGCGAGCAGGCTTGCCTTAAAAACACAACAACATTGCTTATGCGAAAATATCGGCGTGTGTGTGGGGAGTAGTATTATATCCCAATACCCTCTTCTCTATACCCCTTTTCATAACTAATGATATTCTTTTCTGTGTAATCCTTTTGCTCAGATATCAATTTCTAACTTCATTCTTGGCCGTTTCGTTCATTAAAACTCCTTTGATAATAAATCAAATAAAATATTTCATTAAGAAGGAACAACAATACACAACGTAAAAAACAGCCGCAAAAGCTTCCAGCGTAGAGCTTGCGCAACCGCTGTGATCCGACAGAGCATTCAAAGACCCGTAATCGGAAGCAACACTTGTCACAGTACGGGAATCTTCTCTCTTCGATGTGCCTTTTTGATGAAAGCGAGCAGGTTAACCCTGTGTTCAGTGCAGGCCCTGAATACCGCACGGGCACTTGGGGCACGTGTCCTGGGAGCAGTTTCAGAAATAGGCCAA
This sequence comes from Cheiracanthium punctorium, assembly GCA_038373885.1. Taxonomy (NCBI): domain Eukaryota; kingdom Metazoa; phylum Arthropoda; class Arachnida; order Araneae; family Cheiracanthiidae; genus Cheiracanthium; species Cheiracanthium punctorium. The sequence goes on along the minus strand of JAWZYV010003541.1, from coordinate 9,475 downwards.
AAAATTGAGTTTAAAGCTATGTACATAGTGACGAATTTCCCAATAGGCGCATGAGGCCAGTAGCGGATCCAGGGGAGGGGCTAGGGGGCTTCAGCCCCACCCAAAAGAGATTGGCTAAAGGGTAACATTCTGCTTTATTATTCACTTTAAATAGCTAAAATGATCATCATTTTAACTTAGCCCCTCCCAAAAGCATGTAAATTGGTTTAGACTAAAATTTTTAATAATAGTACATTTTAATTGTGTGAAATAAGCTTTTTTTTTAATTTAGCCCCTCCCCAAAAAAAATTTCTGGATCCGCCAGGCATGAGGCACGCGTCTCGGGACTCTCAAATTTAAGGGGCCTCAAAATTTCGATTCTCAAAAAGTGTATATATATATATATATATATATATATACATAGATTTCTGGATTTCTGTTCAAAACACAGGAACTTCGTTCATAGTTCCAATGACAGTGAAATTTAATATAACAATTTACAAATATTATTTTATTATTTATATAGACTACACTCACACCTGTTTTTGTGCAGTGGATAGGGACAGAATAAAAGAAAACGCATAAAAAAACCACACAAAACTTCACGAGTAAGCTTCAAAAAAATAGTTTACGCAACACAAATAAACAGTATTTTTTGCGGTGAATAGGGACAGCATAAAAAAACCACTTAAATTAAGCGATTATAGAATTCAATACATACGTAATGTAATGGGCTGATGCAATATGATGAAATAGATGCCGAAAATTGAAAAAACTAAATGACCGATTAAGATTACTAAATTTTTTTATTGATAACTTCCTCAATTATGTTCCAATTTGATTGAAATTTTCATATACCGCACAAACAAAAGCACAGAAGCAGGTTTCAGTGTAATAAAAAATACACATAAGTAGTAAATTTAATGTAAAGTATTTTTTTCTATCCAAGAATTATCAAATCGTTTTAATACTTTTACTTCAATCGGAACATTAGCAACCTTTTAAATATAACCACCAGACAGTTGTAATTTAATATTTGTTAATCAAAGTGACTAAGTAAATCATTAATTACTGTAAAAAAATGTATGCATAGAACGCGCAATGTAAAGGTATGACTTTAGTGAAAAGCTTTTTTTTTGGGGGGGGGGGCTCAAAATTGAGTTGCGCCTCGGGCCTCTCAAGCGCTTAATCCGCCACTGTATGTACAGGGACACAAAAATTGAGCCAACTATATAAAGGGGCATAATTTTTAAAAGTGCCCTTTGCACAAAAATGTTATAGTCAGGCCCTGGTTCAATGGTGAACATAATTTTTTAAGAGATACACATGGTCACCGGAGGGGAGTGCAAAGTGTGCATTTGCACCCCACTGGAATTTGAAAAAATATATAATTAACGTGAATATATATATGTATATATATATATATATACAGGGTATCCAGTGCTAACGGTGCCCAATGTGGCTATTTCCTAAACCGCTAGTCATAGATACGTAGTTCCAATTGCAAAAATGCTCTAAATTGTATAATCTATTACATCAGAAAAAATCGAGCCTATAAATCAATTCCTATAAAAATTAAGAAACTTAAATTTTCATACGCTCTCCGGTCCTATCAGCTTTATTTAGGAAAATTTTCGTTACAAAATTTCGCGCACAGTTAAAAAAAAAAATCGCCCTTCTACGACCAAAATTCACCGAGTTATGAAGCTGCAGGCATTTTGACTTCAATCACTTTTCGACGTTTAAAAATGTCTCGTTACGGTAAACCGTTAAGGGACCCTATTAATATTGAAATTTTAAATTATAGGTTATTATTTCCTTTATGGAGAAAGAAGCAACATTTAGTAATCTTTAAGCAAAGGGTTATAATCAGGCTCTATAAAAATCTATCCGCTATCAGACTTACTATGTCGTATATATGTGCAGCATGCAGACGTGTAACGCCGAGTATGCTACACAAAGTACAGGAAGAGTTTTCTACACGGGTGCCTATTTGCATTGCAGCCGAAGGAAGCTGAGCAAATGTTACGCTAACAGGATTTGTAATATTATTTTAAGTTTTTAAAATGCAAATATTCCTATTTTAAAGTGTTTTATATTCTAATTTAATGTTCAATGAAGTGTTTTATTCTCTTGTTTTTGTATTTTAAGTTATTTTAACACCAGTTCATCTAAAAAAAACTCTTTAAAAAATTCTATTTTCAGTATAACTTATATTTTTATGTTAATTTATTGGATACACATAATTGAATGTTGATCTTCTTTATTGCAATCTATAATCGCAAAATAGTGGATGAAATTGCTAATAAATATTACAAGGCTCAAAACCATGTACATTAATTTTTTCTCAAATTCATTTTGTATACCCTCGACTACTTTTTATAGAAATCAAGTCTATTCTTCGTGACTGGGTACAGTCAAAACGTCAGAGTTTGGTGTTCCCAGAGCGGGATCACTGCGCGTTAAAGGGTTAAAACATACTTGCGGAAAGGGTTCTTAGGGTTCAATAAAAACATGTAAAATAGTATTGTGATTGCATAATATCTTCTGCCCGGCATCGGACTTGAATTTTCAGATTTTGGCTAAAAATAGACGCTTTTTACTCGGCGTAAAAAACATATTATTTTTTCCTTATTATTATTCTAGTAGTGCGGTAAACGGGCCAACAGGATATAATAGTTTATGCTTAAATTACTTTTTCCGATCCAATAATATCTTCTGCCTACGCATCGCACTTCAAATTTTCCAATTCTCAACGAAATATGCACATTTTTAAGTAATGCCATCATGGGCGTCTTGTGATTAACGGTCTGCGCCGCACTGAAATTCGCGGCGGCGACGTAACGACCTCAGAAACCTGGCGCCGGCGGTGCGCTGCGGCGTGGGAATTTTTTGGTTGGTTGGTTGATGTTTAATGGCACAAGGTCCATAAAGGACATACTGCGCCAGACCAGGTGTGAAAAAATGTAAAAAACAAGGTTGTTCCAGGTAAAAAAGGTTTTGTATAAAACAAGTGAAGCTAAAATCTGTTACAAGTGAGTTGTAGAAAGGTAAAAATTAGGTAAAAAAGAGTCAAGGACATCTAGATGGGGGGGAATTTTTTGAAAAAGAGCATAATGAAAATGGGTGTATGTGTATACACACACATGCAAAAACTGGCGCTAAAAAGATTTTTTAAGACTAGAATTTTTATGAAAACTAGTTTTGAGTATGATGTGAGATTACTGCCAATTGAGTACACGTGGGCTCTTTGCTGAGGGGTGGGGTGTAGAGATCACGATTGTGTTCGGGCTCGGGAGGGCTCGATTATATTCGTCTTTAATTTGCACAAACGGCAAAATGTATGATATTCTATCAATGAAGTAATTGACTTCTATTTATACTTTAGCTGAAATTTAGGGCTGGGGGTCCTACTTAAATAATATCGCTTGGGTGGGCTCGAATTAAAAGTCCTCCGTCGGGCTTTAAAAAAAGGATCCCGAACTCATCACTTGTGGGGATCTTTATAAGGGTCCTAACCCGTACGCTGAGGACCACAGAAATCTATGAGCGGTTAGATCGGCGGACGCTACCTGGTTTTGAACCAGGTACCTTCCCTCTCCCAGTGCAGAGAGCTTTGTTCTCGGCCACTGGTGGGGCTGCGAAGTATGAACTTGCCGTTGTGGTACACTTTTAAAATATTTCTACTGCAAAACTGAAACAACAGATTTTATCAAAATCGGATAATTTTATGTTGTTTAAAGAGCACATTCACGATACATTTAGTTATCAATGTACGACTGATACATTATGAAATTCGTTGCTTTGTGCATACTACTTGTAGTGGACTGTATGTCTCCTTTATTTTAATGAGCAAAATGTATGTTATCTTCGATCGACAAACGTTGACAAAGCACATTCATGCAGTACTGGAAATTGACGCCTTACAAGTGAAAGGTTGTTGGGGATATTTTCGAAGTGACTGAGGGCAAGTTAGTAACAACTGATACAAGTTATTTAAGCAAAAATAAAAACTCCGTATTAGAAAATAGAATTAGCTGTTCGACTGGATAGTTATTATGGTGACCTGCATAGCATAATCTTGTACCATGGTTGCATTCATACTGGTTGATCCCTGGGAAACAGAGTTCTGACAATGTATATTACATTTCCAAAACATTGAAGCAAATCTCTGAATTGTCATGAAAGTTTATTTATTAAACTGGTTGAAAATGAATTCTAAATATTTTCTGGAAGATGGAGCTAAGCACAAATGGAATACTATTTCTAGATTTAGATATTACCTCCAGATATCAAAACTGTCATTGATGGATTAAATAATTTTTCGAAATTAGTAATTTTCACACACTTAGAATATTTTGCATGTGTATGCGTATGTTGACTAACGATGGAGCACACAACTTAAAGATCTTTCTGCGAGTTGCATAATGAAAACTAGTTATCGAGAGTCCTCTTTCAATGTAAAATAATCTGTTACTATCAGTGACTATTACTTCTGCACAAGCCCACCAGGGGTGTAGTGGGGCCAGGACGAACCAGGCTAGAGCCCTGGTCATTCTTTGAGGCAGTGTGACGAGACGTCCTGATTCATAAAAATATCAGGTGTTAAAAAATGTAAGAAATTTCAAATGTAAGATGTAATATTGAATTTCGCAGGCAATAATCCTAGAATTTGCAGAAACCAGTGTCAGATTTAGAGGTGTGGAGGCCCCGAGGCAACAAAGGAGGGGTGGCCTCTGATTATTTCTCAAACTAGTTGACATTTTTTTTCGACGACCAGTATGGCGAAGTGGGTTTACCGTTAACCATAGCCTAGACGTCCAGTGATCGATTTTCGTGGAAGTATATTTTATCTAGGGATGCAACGGATGTCCGGCAAACATATTGCATGCATCTGACCAATATGCTGGATATTTGGCTGTAGCCGGATATTACAAATATCCAGCAGTACATCCGGCCCAAAATTATATACTAAGAAATAGCATTAATAAACATAATTGAAAAATCTAGAAATTGCAATAATAAAAAATGAGAAAAAATAAAGTTTTGTAAAACTATTTTGCTTATAAATACTTTTTAGAATGTATTTTTATTATTTATAGAAAATGAGGATGGTATTCAGTACTTTTATCTTTTTTTCAAGATTGGAGTAAAATATTGGGCAAAAACACTATGTTTAATCTTTGTAAGAATTTATTTACCTCCCCCCCCCCTATTTTGATAAAGTAGGGAAATTTGTTACATTGATTTTCCAACAGTTGAATGGAAATGCCTTTCTTTCAAAACTGATTTTTAAGATATTTATCTAAATTCTTGAAGGAGAACATCAATCTGGGACAACTGGTTCTCATTTCATGGAAACAATCCCAAAACTATTTCCGATTTTTTAATTAAATGATTTGGAGACAATGAGAAAATATAAAGAAAAAGTAATAGCTGAATGATCTAAAAAAAAAAGTGAAAATAAAACGAAAAAAAAATATAACATACCGCTGCCGGATAACCGGATATCTGGTTGAAAAGGGTATCCGGCCAAATCGATATCTGTTTCATCACTCATTTTATCTACACAAAAAATGCCTACTTCTTGCCTGGTGTTAGACTCTTAATATAACGTCTATATGGCTTGCAACTAGAGGTCTGCGCCACGCTTCGCCGGCGAAGAACGCCGATTGTACACCGCGACATACTATCGGCTTCAAAACTTTTTTAAAAATTGCACCTAAACTTTCAGTTGCTTATTTTTATCTGGATACTTCTTAACCTTTTTTACAGGCCAATGTTCCCAATCGGAAACATCAAGTTTAAAAAAAAAAAATAGCAGCTATAGTTAAATTGTGTGTGATTAAGGCAAACCTGCGCGAGGGGTATCTGCCTAAGATGAGGGATGCCTTGGTAGGAGGACTTTCTAAGGGGTTCTAACGCGTATTCACGTTACATCTGGAGAAAACCTACCAAAACTCCAGACCGTTAGATCGACGACCGCGCGATGGGACCCGAACCCGGGACCTTCACACTTCGGCCGTCTGCCATTTTCAGTGATATAACCACTGTGCCATGGTGAGGCTCATCTATAGTTAAAAGATAACTTGATTTTTTGAAACACGAGACATGAGTTGCATTTCTATCATGGGTGGGAAACTGGATAAAAACATCATAAAAATAGCTATTTTCATAAACTTTTTACAGAGCTATCTCATGATACAGCACTCCCCCTCATCAAACTTAATTCATATCTTTATTTAAATTTAAAAACATATCTTTCATTAATTCTTAATATTTCACTTCTCATTTCAGCTACACGCTTAAACCAAACGAGCGAAAATCGATCAGTCGGAGCGATTTTTCGCCCAGTTTTCAAAAGTGGTCTTCTCCTTTAGGAGCGTTTTCGATCACACGAGCGGAGCGAAATATAACAATAAGCGAGTAGAAAAATTCTCCGAAAAAAGAAGGAGCGAGGAGGGGAATTCTAGGAAAAAAGACGAAGCCAGGAGGGAATTCTCAGAAAAAAGACTACTTAAAGAGCACTTTTGCGGAAATACCGGTAGGTTCCCATGGAAACGGATCGCTGCCCAATGTATCGTGTTTTTCGCTCTTTGGATTTAAGCGTGGACTCAAAACTATATTCCATTTTTGAAACCAATGTAAAAGTTTGCCACAGCACCACAGCAGGTCATTAGTCAGAAACGACCCATGTTCCAATTGCGAACACAGTTAAAATTGTATCTCCCCCCCCCCCGTTTACATGACTAATATCCTTTAATGAACGGATTAGAAAACAAAATATGCAAAAAATTAATTTAAAATATGCCTGGATCTGAATTCGGTCTGTAAAAGTTTAACGCTAGTAACTTGTAAATATGAATTTTAAATTTTTTGAGTCAATGGTGTAATTTATTGCTTTAAAATCTGTTTCAACCTTGCATTATACCTCAAAAGACCATAATAAGTTTGAAATGGTTCATGAGAAGGTTGTGGAGAAAGAAAGAAAAGAAAAACGCTAAAAAGCAAATAATACATCAATCGTATGCGGATAGCTAAATGTATCGTGAATGTGCCATATAAACAACGTAAACCTTCCGATTTTGAGAAAATCTATTGTTTCAGTTTTGCAGTAGAAATACTTTAAAAGTGTACCACAACGGCAAGCTCATATTCAGGAGCCCCACAAGTGGCCGAGAGTACAGCGATCTGAACTGCGAGACTGAAGGTTCCTGGTACAAAACCAGGGCGTGTCCGCCGGCTTAACCGATCGGAGTTTTCCGTAGTTTCCTCCGAAACTTGGCGTAAATACGGGTTAGGACCCCTTAGAAAGATCCCCATGGAAGGCACCCCACCCCTCGGTCTAGAGCCCAAGTGTAGCTAATGGGTTGTAATCCCACAACACAACGCAACAGTATCCTACTCATAGCCTTAAAAAAATCTCATTTGAACATCAATTCATTTACTAGATGAATATATAGACTAGAAGGCAAAGCCCGTTGTGCAGGCAATTACAACGGGCGCTTGAAAAAACATTTGACGAAAATATGTCTACGTTACAGGGAAATCCCGAAATCAGTCAAAACCCGAATTAACTAGAGAAAACACGTTCTAACTGAGAGCATTAGGCAAAACCCGAATTAACTAGGCAAAGCGCGTTCTGACTGACAGCGCTTGGTAAAACCCGAATTAACTAGGGAAAACCTGTTTAATTCGGGTAGCGGAAGCACAGTTTCAAGGGGCCCCTACAGCGAAGGCCGGACCCACTGATGTTTGTTTGGGGTCTCGCAAAGGGTCAGCGTTAGCCTATTTTCCAGGGGGGTGGCCCTAAAACGATGGCTGGACCCACTGATGTTTTTTTTGGGTCTCGAAAGGACCAGCGTTAGCCTATTTTCCAGGGGCTCTCTAAAGCGATGGCCGGACCCACTGATGTTTTTTTGGGTTTCGCAAATAGTCAGCGTTAGCATATTTTCCAGGGGTCCCCCTAAAGCGATGGTCGGACCCACTGATGTTTTTTTTTTGGGTCTCGCAAAGGACCAGCGTTAGCATATTTTCCAGCGGGGCCCCTTAAAGCGATGGCCGGGCCCACTGATGTTTTTTGGGGTCTCGCAAAGGGTCAGCGTTAGCACATTTTTCAGGGGGCCCCTAAAGTGATGAAAGTGACCCAATGATTTTTTTGGGCCTCGCAAACGGCCAGCGTTAGCATATTTTCGAGGGGTGAGCAAGATCCAATTTTTTCCCTAGTTAATTCGGGTTTTGACTGATTTAGGGTTTTAACTGTAACATCTACACTCAATATATTAAATCTTCGTCCACCTAAAATAACTAACTTCACATTCAATTTTTATTATATACCCAAGTGGAATTTCATGCTCTTCAGGAAATCGCGCGGAAACTTCTCGCATCCGACCGATTTCGTTTTGTATACAACCCCTTTTACATCAATGCTTCAAGCAGACGATCCTTTTTAATTTTAAAAAAAGTTAATCTATGTTATCTGGAGAAAGAATTTTAAACGAATCGGAATCGGAATTTTCCCTTCAAAGCCTGATAACCGTGATTTCAGTATGCCGTCATTGACACTTGAAACAGCTCATTTTGTCACGCAAATGGTTCACTTTTTTGACTCTCAGAAATAAAATGGAGCTGAAAAAGAGCGAAAAATCTCTTAAAAAGGAGGGAACGGGTAGATTTTCAGTTTCTTAAAGTAGCGCATATTGCTTTCTACATTTTTATACATAATTATGAAAAACTTGAAGCGGATCGTACAAACGGGGTAGATATTATTTCGCTTTTGTGCTTTTTAATATTTTTGAACTTTTTAATCTTTTAAGAGTAATGGCGATAAAAGTTTTTTATCTTCGAGTGGTTGTCTGCAATTGTTAGAGAGTCAGTGAATCAGTGAGTCAGGGATAAGCGCAACTATAGTAGGATGTGTGTGTGTGTGCTTTTGTACGCATACACCCATTTTCATTATACTCTATTTCAAAAATTTCCCCCCGCCGTGGCGCGCCGCCGCCTCCGAGTTTCTGAGGTCGTTACACCGCCGCCGCGATTTCCGTGCGGCGCAGACCTCTACTGCAACCGATCATGTTGACCTCCAGTAATATGCGAAATATGTGCAAAGAGGAAGATGCTTTGCATCTGACTTCTTTGCACCTATTTCACAACATCATGTTGTTGCTGTGAGATTACGGCTAATCAGCTACACGTGGGCTCTAAGCCGAGGGATGGGATGCAATCCGTGGGGAGTCTTTCTAGGGGCCCTAATCCGTAGTACGCTCAGTTTCGGAGGAAACCCCGGAAAACTCCGAACGGTTAGGTCGGCGGACGCGACCTGGTTTTGAACCAGACATCTTCCGCCTGCCAGTTCAGAGCGCTACGTGTTTGGGACCCTTCTTTGGGGATATAGGTATACTATACTACAGTAAAACCTTGATACGACGATACTTAACCCTTTGAGGCGCAACCCTTTCCCAATGCTGAAAAAAGGGCAGCCGTTGCCATCGCTCGA
>JAWZYV010003540.1:0-14122 GCA_038373885.1 Cheiracanthium punctorium | reverse complement strand
GTTTAGTTATAATACAGATTAATGTTCTACATAAATATATATATATATATATATATATATATATATATATATATATATTAAACTTCTGAATATGTGTACTTTGAAAATAACTTTCCGTGAGCGGTTTATCTATATAAATGGTGTAGGATTACAGCGCCTCCAGTGGGAGGATCTTATCGGTATTAAATAAAATACTTCAAATAGGAGAATCAAATTAGGTTTGAGAACTTGCAACAGAAATTGGATTCGAATGGCAAAGTTTCTTTTATCTTACTTTACGGAAGTCGAAATTATATCAAATTATCTGTAAGGGAGAATTAGCGGATCCTAGAACATTTTTTTTTTTTTTAAGATGGGGAAAGGAAAAATAAAAAGCTTTTAAAATTTGACTTCTGAATGTCTTTAATTTTTATTCCCATTAGATTTCAGAGGAAAGGTAAATTTCATTATAGAAAAGCTTGGTGATATTAAGTTTCGAGTGAATATTTCAGTATTTTTACTAAGACAAATCACTTGATTCATTCGTAAATTTTTAACGAAACTTGTACTGCAAGTCACTAAGCTCTTTTTTATTTTACTGCAAATCTGAATAGATCTGAAGAAATATTGTTACAAAGTAACATACTACAATACATCAGACGCATTTACAAATAACCGAAAAATGCTCATATATGTCGGATAAAAGACAGATCTGAGAATGTACAGAACATTTAGGAAATCTTGTCGCAATTAGTGTATTTAGTATATATTAAAATATAACCTTCACGAATATTTTGAAATTTCCTTCCAACTGTCTAGTAACAGTGTATTTACATATTAATGGGATAAGAAAGATAAATTCCTTCTTTAAACGTGTCTAAAATTATTTAAGGTTACTGAGTATTATAATCTTTTAAAGAATATGCAAATTTTTATAGTTCCTGAATAGATTCTTTGAAGATTGTCTTAAGTGTCTGAGTCGGGGCTTAGTATCTACATGAATTGCGACCATTAAGCAGAAAGAATACTTGTATCTAAGATATTTGTATCTAAGATCCCCCCCCCCAAAAAAAAATAAAGTATTCGAGTAAGAGATAAATTTCCTACGTTTGTTTCGTATATTGAAAATTATTTATCATAGAATATGAATTAGGCCGTATATATATATATATATATATATATATATATATATATATATATATATATATATATGACTTTCCATATTTCTGTCAAGTTGTGCGTTTTTCAAAAACTCAATTATTATTCGCAAATCTAAAATGTGAAATTTATCTCTTATTCGAGTACTTTTTTTTAGACACAGGTACAGGAAAGTAACAGGAGTAACAGGGTGTACAGGAAAGTAACTTCAGGAGCATCCTACCTACATGATTTAAGACTTTTTTTGCTCCTGAAGCAAACCACTCTTTAAGGAAACTTCAATGACAGCAGGAGATTTACTTTACATTAAAAAATATTATAGGTACATATCAGAAATATAATTACATATTACATATAATAATACAAAACATATGCAAAATAATATACAATAATAAGCAATGCAAAACAATTAAAAATTCAAAAATAATTTTGATAAAGTATATACAAAGACGAAAAAAATTACTTCTAGTAGTTGTATATAAAATTTTGGAAGGAAGCCAGAAAGTCAGTAATATTCAATACTAATTTTGATATGCAAATAGTATAAGGTGTTTAAATGTATTTATATTAATGTAAAAAATATACATATTGTAGTTGCAAATAAAAGTTGAAACAAATCCAGAAAGTAGGCTTCATTCTAATTTTGATATGCAAATAGTATAAGGTGTTTAAATGTATTTATATTAATGTAAAAAGATACATATTGTAATTGCAAATAAAAGTTGAAACAAATCCAGAAAGTAGGCTTCATTCTAATTTTGATAGCCAAACAGAAAATAATGTGAATTAAGAAAAAACTAAGTAAATATAAGTGCGTAAAAAGTAACACATCAGATATTTTAATATTACTATTTCGGTGGAAAATAATTATTAATTTTGTTATTCATATTTATATATATTTTTTTTAATCTGAGTCACTTAGTGATGATACACTGCCTGTTATTGGTGGGTGGATATATTTGACTAGGTTATTTTCAAGTTCTTTGATGCCTACAATATACTTATTAACTAGGTGGCTACTTTTAAGATATATGTAGCCCACTGCTCTAAGTTTTGCGATGTAGATTTTTTTATTAAGAATGTAGAAAATAAAGGGCTGGAAGTGAAGAAATGGATTGAAGAACCAGAATTATTACACTTACATAAATGCGACGATGATTTATGATAAATGCTCTGGAAAAGGGCCGTAATAAGTACAAAATAAGTATAAATTTCTATGATTTATGAGAGAAAAAATGCTAATAGTATCTCAAAAATTGAAATGTATAGCGTTCAGTTTCTGCTGCAATCCAATTTTTTTGCCAATTTATTATTTTGTTTTTATTCAGAACTAGCTGAAGTACCCGTTCTTCGCACGGGAATGAATGGACTTTTTGATATTACGATTTGTGGTGATTACTATTCATTGTAATAAACACATATAGCAAAGTGGATATCGCGTAATATTGTGTCCAATAATCATGCATACCGAATTGCAAGGCAATCGTTTGTACGGTGCAGAAGGCCATGTGGCGTAGCGCAATCTAGTGGCGAGTTTTAGCAAAACGGATACGGCGAAAATAATTTTCGTTTTCAGATATCGATGTATACGAATTTTTATGACTATCGGCTGGACAGTCCTGAAGTTCATGTGTTGACGCGACATCTAGTGGCAAGTTATAGGAAAATGGATAGCGCCAAACTCTTTCCCGTGTTCAAATATCTATGTATACCTATTTTCATAGCAATTATTTGCACAGTCAAGAAATGATACACTGCAGGGCCATCTAGTGGTTCAATAAAGTAATGATTTGCTACAGCGCCGTCAAGTGGCGAGTTATAGCAAAATGGATAACGCCAAAATATTCTCATTGTTCAAATAGCTATGTATACTGATTTTCATAGCGACCGTGTTCAACTATCTATGTATACCAATTTTCATAACGATCATTTGCACAGTCAAGAAGTGATACACTGCAGGGCCATCTAGTAGTTAATTAAAGTAATGATTTGCTACAGAGCCGTCAAGTGGCGAGTTATAGCAAAATGGATAACGCCAAAATATTCTCATTGTTCAAATATCTATGTATACTGATTTTCATAGCGACCGTTTGAATGGTCAAGAATTTGGCCTGCTGCAGCGTCATCTAGTGGCGAGTTAAAATAATAATGCATTGCAGTGTCATCTAGTGGTGAGTAACATCAAAAGGAACGCAGTTAGAATATATTCTTCGTGCGCAAATGTGTAAGTATAAAAAATTTTATGCCGATCGGTCGAACGGTATAGAAGTTGATGCTTTGCAGCGTCATTTAGCGGCAAGTTACAGCAAAATGGATAGTGAAAAATATTCTCCGTGTTCTAATATTCGCGTGTAACAAATTTCATCGAAATCGGTTGGACGATATTCGCATAGCAAACGGCTAAACGGAATAGAATTCAACGTTGTGCTGCGGCACCAAGTGGCAAGTTAAGGAAAACGGATAGCATAAAAACCTTCTCCATCATAAAAGACTTAGGTGAACCAAATTTCATCGTGCAACGGTGCTCAACGGTGCTGGAGTTTTTCAACCTCATAAACACATACCAACATTCATTTTTATCTATAACCAGTGTTATTATATATACCAGTCTCAAATAAAATCCAGTTTCAAATCTAAGACTCGCCAAAGTGCCAACATACGCCATTTTGCAAGAGTTTTTTCAGGGAATCTTTCGAAGCATTGACTTAGCAGCAATCAATATGGGAAATGGTTCGACCGCCAAAGAGTAGCACGCATTTATTTGAAAATTGGAATTCCTTAATACAGCCGATTTTTTTTTAAATTATCAACTATAATGTGTTTTATTCATCGTTACTCCGATGTACTAAATGAGAAGATTTCAATTTTCTGAAATTTGGCGGAATTCCCCCCAACTTAAATCAATGTACTCAATTGGCGAGAATTCTGAAGTTAGATCGCTTGAAATCCCTTAATAACTGCATTATTTCTTCACGGATCATTAAAATTTAACGCTGTCTTCTAATAAAACCTTTGCACTTGTTTTCAAAAATCTATTTCCTTAAGCTCTCAATAAATTGCGCCAAGCCGAAAACTGTGCAAACCGCTAGAACTCACTTACTCAAAATCCATATTTCAGCCATTTTATTTTTTCGCCAAACTAAAAAAATTTACACATTAGTCTCGGAAATCTTCAATTCTTATTGTTTTGCGTGTAAAGCATTACATTCCTGCTCTGATTTCCCATGCACACGATATTATAATTTAAAAAAAATAACCTTACGAATATAAACTAACAAAAAAAAATCATTATTATTATTTTATTTTTACTTTGAGAATTTAAAACATTTTATTCGGCAAAATCGCCACACATGGCAACCACGATCCTTATTTCACACTTTTTTCACTACAGGGGTTACTATTACGGAAAGCTTTTTGCGTGAAGACCATAAAAAATCTCTTAAATTCCGGGAACGGGTGGACTTTCTAAGTTTTAAAGTGGACTACGATTTATTCTATATTATTTTACATATCTGTGCTAAATTTCAGGCCGATAGGTTCATTTTTGTGGATTTGTATACGAATCAAATCAACAAACAAACAAACAAACAAACAAACAGAATTTCATTTTTATTTATAAGATATATTTTAGATACGATAGTGGAAGAAGGTGGTATATTTTAAGTATATCGTGGGGTGATCTCTACTATTGTTATTGATATTGTTTCTGTTTAAGTCTGATAAGGCAGCATGCTTGGCCAGGCCGTCCACTAGCTCATTTCCGGCTGTTGATGAGTGAGATTTAATTCCAATTAAATCTTATCCAAAAAAATTCCAATTGCGTTATTGTATTTGTTGTAATGTTGTTTTGAGGTAATTTTGTACCAGAATTATTATCTTACAGAATTAAGCAAGAGTTAAACATCTAAGTCGAAAACCGTGGAATTGTATAAAGTATAGCAAGCATTTCAGCTTGGAATATGGAATTATTTTTCTGTAGTAATATTTGACAGCTATAAATAAAATTACTGTGCTGAGAGCACAAAACGCAGCTCCGCCTCCCCCTGCTACCTTTGAACCGTATGTATGTATGTTTATGAAATCAAACATATTATTGGAAATAGTCATGGAAATTGATATCGGAGGAGTCAAGGGATCCAATACTGTTTTTAAAAGTGGAATATCAGAATGTCTGCATTACGAAAACTATTATATACTGCTATACTATTATTTAGTCTTTATATAAAAGCATTGTTCAGACGGTAAGTTTTTGTAGTAATAACAAAATTCACTCACCTTTACTTGCATGGACAGGAAACATAAGAATAAGATTTGGAACAATACCAACTTTGAATACTTCTGTTCTTGAGTGAACTACAGAAAAACTCTGACTCGAATAATCAACTTCCAGATTTCTCACTTTAATTCTTGTTTTATTACTAATTTGCACTATATTTGGACTAAGATAAAACAGAAAGTATCAATATAATTTACAATTTAGATTTTAGTCGATTTAGAAGCCGCGCTACGAATCATGTAAGAATGGCGACACTGAAGAACAAAAACTATCAACAAAACAAACTCTCGATTAAAATTTACTACAATACGATATAAAAAATATCGATATAAATTATTGTCTTGGACGAGGCAGTCCTGCCATCTAGTGAATGAATTGTCTTTTAATTAAAGTTCTCGGAACTCAACATCCTCCCCCCCCGGGAGAAGCACCGTTACTTTTGTTATGGGTCTTGTCTTAACACCACTCTCAGTCTGAATGTTTATTACTCTGATTTTCTTGTCAGCACCAGGAAAAACTTGGGTAACTCGACCCAATTTCCACTGTAACGGTGGGGCTTGTGCATCGTTTATTACGAACATCCTTACAAAAACACCATTTTGGTCGATGTTGTAAATTAGGATGGTAGTCCCTGGACCATCTTGACCAAAACTGCTGTTTGATTTTGTTAATTAGCTGCCACCCTGTGGATAGGTTTAAGGTGGCAAGGGGTGGTGATTCAGGGATTTCAAGCAGCGGAGTACCTATAAGAAAACGTCCAGGGGTGAGAGCACGGAAATCTGTAGGATCGGAAGAAAAAGGTATGAGAGGTCTTGAGTTGATACAAGCCTCTATTTGGCAGAGTAACGTGCTCAGTTCTTCGAAATTCAAAAGAGTCGATTTACAAGCCTTGATGAGATGATTCTTAGTCAGTTTTACGGACGCTTCCCATAGTCCACCGAAATGAGGGGAATACGGCGGTATAAAATGCCACCTTATTAGTTGATTCGCAAAAAAATTCTGAACATCGTTAGACTGAAGTAATTTAAACAATTCTTTCAGTTGATTAGAGAGGCCTCTGAAGTTTTTTCCATTATCAGAAAAAATATCTGATGGGAGACCACGTCTACCAATGAATCTTTTGAAAGCCGCTAGCAGTGCTTGTGTTGATAAATCTGAAACCGCTTCTAAATGTACTGCCTTGGTACACATGCAAATAAATACGCAAACGTAGGATTTAAGTTTGATTTTACTTCTGAGTACGTTTGGTTTCGTCAGAAAAGGACCTGCGTAATCGAGCCCAGTTTTCGAAAAAGGTCGAGTAGGTGTTATTCTATGTTCTGGTAAATCACCCATTAACGGCTGACATGTTCGAGCCTTTAAACGTTTGCATAGAAGACATTTACTAATTACTTTACGTACAGTGGAGCGTCCATCAACAAACCAATATTTTTGTCGAAGTAGTGAAAGTACTAGTTGTGGGCCACCGTGAAATGATTTATGATGGTAATGACGTATGATCGAGTCAGTCAAATAATTATTCTTTGGGAGGAGCATTGGATGCTTTTGAACTTCCTCTAAAGTTTGATGCTGAGATAGTCGCCCTCCTACTCTAATGATTCCATCTGTGTCGAGAAAGATGTTAAGAGGCAAGAGCTTGCTGTTTTTAGGAAGAGGAAGTCTCTTTTTCAAATGTTTGATTTCTTCATGAAAATCTGACTTTTGTACTGCTCGAATAATAATCTTGGTTGCATTTTCTATCTCTTCTGATGAAAGTACACCATTAAGTTTTGGGGTTTTGGAATTCTTTATGAATCGCGTGCACCAAGCAATCACCCGAGTGAGGCGTAAGAACGACGAATATTTCTCGATGATGTCTAATAGATATTCGTTTTGGCTGTTGATTCCAATATTGGAAACTACTGTTACTGACTTTTCTTCTAATTTTACGTCTTCTTCATGAGAAGGCAATAGACTAGTAGAGGGAAATTGCAAACAGTCCTGACATAACCAATGCGGTCCAGACGACCACAATTTCTTGTCGTGTGCTCTTGGTAGAATTTTTCACATTCCTGGTCTTCAACTGAAAGACAATTAACTTCTGGAACTGATTCGACTTCCCAAAACTTTGTTATTCTGTTATCCAAGTCTACAAGAGTATGAAAACTAACTAGATTCATGACATTTTTAGCACTCGGAGCAGCTTCACAAATTTGCCCTGAAAGCAGCCAACCCAGTTTGGAATTTAGAGCTGAAGGTTGATTCCTATTACCAGAAATTTTACCATATTGAATTAGCTCAAAAAATATATCAGCTCCCAGAATAATGTCCACCGGACGACTGATATAAAAGAAAGGATCGGCTAACTGAAGTCCTGAAAGGTGAGGCCAATCAAAACTTGAGATTTTGAAAGTTCGGCAAATCGCAGGTGAGTTTATTTACAACGAGTGCATTTATTGAGAATGTTTCTTGACTGAAGTGGGGAGTAAAATTAAGTTCGACTCTTTTAGTAGCTAAAGCAGCAACCTTGTTCTCTAGCCCTAAAATTGTACTCTCTGATTCATAAAGAGGTAGACCAAGATTTTTACAGCAAGACTCAGTGATTAAAGATGCCTGGGAACCCCCGTCAATTAAGACTCGACATTCAACGAATTGTCCCTGATAGTTTTTAACGTTGACAATTGCTGTAGAAAGCAAAATTGAATTTGAATTGTGCATGTGGCCAGTCAAACAAAACTGTTGTTCTTGAGACATAGAAGGCGGCTGAGCTGTACTTTGGCCAGTGGGCCGACTTTGAGTGGATTCATCAGGAGGGGTGTCTCTCGAAGTTGGTCTAACAGTGTGCAAGGAGGTGTGATGTTTCTTTTTGCATACGCGACATACTGTAGTGAATTTGCAGGAAGATACGTTATGGTTACCAGGTAGACAGTTATAGCAGAGTTTATTGTCCTTCACAAAACATCGTCGATCGTCTACGCTCATTTTAAGGAATTTTTCACAATTGTGTAATGAATGAGAAGCAAGGCAAAGTTTACAAGAATCTTTAACTGGGTTCACAACAGTCTTTAGAACGTATGGTTTATGTGGTAATTTAACTAATTTCTCATTAGGTTGAACATTCCTGACACCCTGTAGACTTCGGGCTTGTTTTTCCAAAAATGAAAGAAAATTATCTAACGAAGGAAAGTTCTTATCTTCTAGAGTTAACTCCCATTTAACTTTAATAGAATCTTCTAATTTGTTTTGTAACGTAAATACTATCAGTATTTCAACTAGTTGATTTTGTTCTAATCCTAAGGTTTTAAAATTTCTAAGAACTTCATTACAAACATCTATCATAACTCTGATGGATTCAGAGGTCGATTTCACACTCCTTAAACTGAAAATCTTTTTACACTGAGAAAATGCCAATTCCCTTTTGTTATCGAATCGATTCAAAAGCGTATCCCATGCATGTTTGTAATTTTCGTTCGTTATAGCGAATCCTCTAATTAATCTTGAAGCATCCGAACTTACTGAGTTTTGCAAATACTGCAATTTTTGAATGTCTGTTAAGGCTTCATTTGAATCTATTGAACTTAAAAATATCGATTTAAAATTCAACCATTCATCAAAGTTTCCTGAGAATGAAGGTAGATCATATTTAGGGAGATTTATACTTGTATAAGGAGCGACAGTAGTTTTCGGTTTCTCGTTATCTGGTGACTGTGATTTATCATTAATTATACTTAATTTTGACTCGATTTTTTCTAATGCCGAATCGGCAAAATCTTTAGAATCAGCAAAAATTTGATACTCTGTATCTTCATTAAACTCTTCGAAAGTAGAAAATTCATAATAACATTCTTCTAGTTTCTCACGACATTTCAAAATATTTCCCTTAAGTGCTAGAATTTTCTGAACGTTTTCTGAATTGATTACGTTTTCTACACTATCACCGTACCGTTTGATTTCCTTCACTTCCGTCTGGTACATGAGCGGAACTGGCGATTTCGTTTTTGGACCCATTTTAATTTTATCGAATCAATCCAGTAAATTTTTCAAGAATTCAAACAGTATTAAAACTTAAAATAGCAGTTTCTGATTTTTATAGCACAAAAGAGAATTCAGAATGCACTTTTGATTTCATATATACGCATATAAATCGAATAGTCCATGCAAGTATTCATTTCAAATATTCAAAAAATCTATCTCGCCGGTGCCTCCATATGTTCAGACGGTAAGTTTTTGTAGTAATAACAAAATTCACTCACATTTACTTGCAT
Organism: Cheiracanthium punctorium; assembly: GCA_038373885.1. Taxonomy (NCBI): domain Eukaryota; kingdom Metazoa; phylum Arthropoda; class Arachnida; order Araneae; family Cheiracanthiidae; genus Cheiracanthium; species Cheiracanthium punctorium. Next base: position 4,465 of record JAWZYV010003540.1, on the reverse strand, counting down.
GGACAGGAAACATAAGAATAAGATTTGGAACAATACCAACTTTGAATACTTCTGTTCTTGAGTGAACTACAGAAAAACTCTGACTCGAATAATCAACTTCCAGATTTCTCACTTTAATTCTTGTTTTATTACTAATTTGCACTATATTTGGACTAAGATAAAACAGAAAGTATCAATATAATTTACAATTTAGATTTTAGTCGATTTAGAAGCCGCGCTACGAATCATGTAAGAATTGCGACACTGAAGAACAAAAACTATCAACAAAACAAACTCTCGATTAAAATTTACTACAATACGATATAAAAAATATCGATATAAATTATTGTCTTGGACGAGGCAGTCCTGCCATCTAGTGAATGAATTGTCTTTTAATTAAAGTTCTCGGAACTCAACAAGCATAGTTCATTTCTTTTTTTATTGTAAGGTTAATGGGGGCTATGCCCGTGTACATTTAATGAGAGAAACCAGCATGATAAGGCATATACTCTTATTCTTTCTTAAATAGATTTATACCAATTTTTTAGGATTATTTTTGAGATATCATTTACTGTTCATGAAGATCACCTAACGTGATTGACCCCTTCCTAAAACTAACAAATCATCAACAAAAGTTACTAGTGGGATGACATTTGAGATGCTGCTATTTGGGATTTCAACAAATCGAAAAAATGAAAGTTAATTGAAGTGCACTGAAGTTTTATCCCAAAGACTCTTAGAAATATTTTTATTTCTGTTTTAAATTTTTCAGCTTTACACGAACATTTTCAGCTTTCTGTAAATGCCCGAACATAATTGCATTGATGCACTAACAACTGTATCGTTGCACCATGAAAAAAAAAAATTAAATATAAATATAAAAGTAAAAACAAATATGTTGATGCTAGACGTGTGTTTTTAGGCATATTGCCGAAATTCATAAGTAATGTCATCCCATACTTGAAATATTTACCAATTAGAAAAAATGTCTATTTATATCCTCTTGGTTTGTGCACTATAATTAAATTTATTAAATGTGTTACTAATTTTTATATGCTTTTATTCAAGAATAGAATGGTCAAAAAAATTAAAATTTCGACATTTGCTAACAATTTTTAGTACATTAGATATTTATACAATTTTATTTTAAATTTTTTATGTTAACATTTTTACGTATTTATAAAAACCTTCTGCATTTATAATAACATTTCTCTTCAGTGACAAGTAAAATTAAATTAAACAATTTAACACGTTTTCCTTTGTTTCATAAAAGTGAAAATGCACATAAATCTTAATTTTTTGCTTATGAAAATTTTAGAGTTCCTCATACAAGTATCGTAGAGAATTTATGCGCAGCAAATTGTCAGGAGAATGAAATTCTAGGATGCACCCTCATTTTATAGATTCAATTAGGTCCGTCTCCCTTACTTACTTCATGTTTTGTGATCGTAAACTAGACAAACTGGTGTGGAACTTTCAGTCGAAAAGCTAGCTTACCTTGTTTGCTTTCGGCTGGATGCAGCATCAACTGAAATATCATGAAATATTCATATGTTTCCGGAGTATGAATTTGCAACGAAGAAAGCCGCTGCAGTGTATGTATTATTATAGGGGAGCTACATGTTGCTTGTTTAAGTGCGTCTAAAGTTTTTTGCAATCATATTATTACTGTTATTTTAATTTGATTTTTTTTTTCATTTTTTAAATCATGAATTTTGTTAAAGAAATCTCCATGTGCACATAGAATATTAATTTAATTACTGTGTATATAGTGTTTACAGTTACTCATAAAAATCTAATTAACAATCTACTTGTAAAAAAAATGAATTTTGCTTTCCAAACAAACTTATGTTCAATTTTTCATGCATATGCTTTACTTTAAAAAGTTATACATATGTGTCAGCGTGAATTATGTATCGTAAATACTCATGAAGATGAGAATTTTTTTAAAGATATTTCACAAAAATTATCTTTAAAAATGTTTTAAAGTTTTAAAATCTATTCAAAAAATCTATTACTAAGTTTTCCCCTTGAATAGCGGTTCATACTTCAAATCGAGTCATGAATGAACGAGCTAATGGAAGCTTTTAATTGCTAAGCCACGGTAATTTAATTCTCTAACCAAATATAATCTTTGGTAAACAAACAAAAAAATCTGGAGTGACTCCACTCGACTTTCCGAACACTTACGATTAAGATCATTACCAAGCACTTAAATAAATTTTAATCGATGAATAATTCAAACATATATACCAAATTGAAACTCAATCGAATGCACCGTTTAAACGCTTGCGCACTTTCAAGAATTTCTCCCCATATGCCATTATGCCATAACATAAAAGAAAGTTTTGTCGTAGCCCTTTAGGAGCTACTAGGAGCCCTCTAGGAGCTACTAGGAGCCCTTTAGGAGCTACTAGGAGCCCTTTGTCGTAGCCCTTTAGGAGGAACTATAAGTCCTATACACACCAAAATCAATACCGGTCTTAGGATGGTGGTTTATAACATGTATACCGAAATTGAGCTCAAACGAATGTATCGTTTAAACGCTAGCGCACTTTCAAGAAATTCCCCCCATAGGCCATAATGTAAAAGAAATCTTTGTCGTAGCCCTGTAGAAAAACTATAAGTGCTATACACACCAAAATCAATACCGGTCTTACAACGGTGGTTTATAACATATATACCCAATTTGAGCTCAATCGAATCTACCGTTTAAACGCTAGCGCACTTTCAAGAAATTCCCCCCATAGGCCATAATGTAAAAGAAATCTTTGTCGTAGCCCTGTAGAAAAACTATAAGTCCTATACACACCAAAATCAATACCGGTCTTGCGACGGTGGTTTATGACATATATATCCAATTTGAGCTCAATCGAATGCTCCGTTCAGGAGCTATCGTGTTCACTCACATACACACAAACACACATACACACACACACACATACACACACACACACACACACACATACACACACACACACACATACACACATGCATACATACATCTCGTAAAAATAGCATAAATGGATTCAGAAGCCCTCAAAACGTGTAAAAACACCAAAATCTCGAAGTCGAATTTTTTCATGATTACAATACTTTCCTTACATGGTACATGTTCGGAAAGTAAAAATACATAAAAGAAATGACTAAGAAAGAAAATGAACTAAGAAATAGCCAATGTCTAAAGCAGTTTCTAATTAATTTAAGAATTAATTTGGTGTGGTTTGATTTTCTTTTACAATCCAAATAAAGCAGAATATTTAATTAACAGACTGTTTACAAGACGTCTTGAAAGCTGTTTTTAAAGCAGATGAATTTAAATTAAATTAAAAACTAAATTAAATTTGAAAATCTCTATTTCGGATAAGTCTTTTCTAAACGTATTAAATTTTATTTTAAAGCAATACAAATATAGTTTTTATAAGCGTATTATTTCTTAAATTAACTAGTAATTTTTAAAGATATTTCACAAAAATTATCTACATTCACTCTATATGTTTTAAAACTATGCATTTTTTTTACTCGGTGTTTCAGCAGATTAAAAATACTTTTTCCTGAGCTATGCATATCAAGCTGTGTAAATGACATCATACTATAATGTAATATATAATATGGCATCCGGTAGATCACAGAAATGAACGTAATCTTGAAATTGATATTTGTGAGGTAATAATTAGGGAGACCTGAAAGCAATGTCCTTTTTTTCCCTCAAATTCAAACAAATAATATTTCAAAAAAATTTTTTAATGAGATGGAGTGATATAATATGTGTAAAGAACATTTTAGTCCCATTTCCCCCCATAGACACAAATTTTGGAAAATGCTGCCTAACTTAACACATATGTTAAAAATCTCCATGCGAAATTTTATCTTGGATAGGCAATATAGGCATCTTAAAAAAAGAGTGATGTCCAAGTTTTATACTTTTGAGATAAAATATATGAAATATTAAGTTTTACCTACAATTTTATATGCTTATCTACTGCTCAAAATAACATTACACAGTTCATTTCAAATATTTTATTTGCTTTCACAGAACTTACTCGCGTAAAATATCAAGTATTTCAACTCAAGATCATTAATATTTGCAAAAGTGAAGTCAAAATCTCATAAAATTAGTTGCTTTAGATTTTACAGGGCAAGTAACAGAGGTACACGTACGTGGATATCTGAGTGTAAGAATATAATAATAAATATTTAAAAAAATATTTTAATGGGGGTCTACATTTTTTATAACAAGAAGTTATTCCATAAACTTATTAACAAATAAGAATTTTCGCACGACGATTGACTTTCTGGATTGACTTCGAGAAATTCTATAAGAATTCAAATTCTCTAAGACAGATCAATATTAACTATCATGGTAGCCAAAAATTAAATGTTAATAAAAATTTAGTGTAGACTTCAGAAAGAAATGGACTTTTTGGAGTGCAGTACTTATTTCAAGAGAAGGTTTTCTATAATAACGATTTTATTTGACTACATT
>JAWZYV010003539.1:0-13445 GCA_038373885.1 Cheiracanthium punctorium | reverse complement strand
CTCCGTAATGATACGAGCCCCCCCAATAATTTTTACAAGTCGGCGCCCGTGCGTAAAAGGGACGAGAATCCGACGAATCCTGGATGTTTAATGGACATGTCAACTTGTCTATATGACGTCTTCTAGGAGGGTTCTGGACAAGTTTGTGTTATCTGGGATGCATTCGAAATTTAGTCTGTTAAAAAAAAAGATTTTAATTATAGCTGTATAAATGAAATTCTTAACGCATTCTTAAAAATTTACGGACGCACTTTAGCTGAACACGGGTTCCAGGGCGGTGCCCCGCCTGTCCCCCTCTCTCGTAGGGCCTGTGGATAACTGCACCCAAATTATTGAAGACCCAGTAAGTTACCCCCCCCTTTACCCAATCCTAGATCCGCCACTGACTACTGAACCGAATCTGATTTTTTTTTCACTAATAGAGAGCTATGCTATTCGTGAGTAATATGAGCTACCTTAACCTTTCATACATATATCACAATTTTACAGGGGCTCTCATGAGAAATACATAAAATTGCTGGAAAGCTGGAATTCAGGAAAGCTGCACTATTCCTGAGTATCATAAGCTAATATTCATGCATATAGCATAAATATTTCTTTTACTGGAATTGTCTAAATCTTTCAAATGCAATACCCTCTATGGGTATTTTTGTAACTACTGAACCGATTCTCAAACTTTTCTCACCAAAAATAGCTACACTAGTCCTAAAAATTATGCACTTTCATACATATATTTTTCAGAGAATAACAATTACATTACCCTCTGTGGGCATCTGTGTAACTACAAAACTGATCCTTAAGCTTTTTTTACTGATAGAAAAATACAATATTCTTGAGTATTATAGGCTGGCTCTCATGTATACAGCGTATATAATTCTTTCACAGGGACACTCAAAATAGTTATTACACATTTACACTCTATCTCTCTAACTACTGAACCGATTTTAAAACTTTTCTCACTGACAGAAAGCCACTGAGTATTTTAGACTGCCTTTTTATGAATATATCCCAAATAACTCTTTTAGAAGGACAGGCAAGTATTGCATTATGCTCAGTGGGTATCTCTGTAACTAGAGAACCGAATCGAAAATTTTTTTTCAATAAGAGAAAGCTTCTATTTCTGAGAATTAATGGCTAATAAGTTTCATGGATATAGTTTAGTTCCTTTACAGGGACACACAAAATAATTGTAATACATTAGGCTGTATAGATATTTCTTTAACTTCTGAACTGATTCTAAAACTTTTTTCACTGATAGAAAGCTACACTAGTCCTGAGTATTATGGCTACCTTTCATCCATATATCACAAATAGGACTTTCACAGGGATACTCATTCAATTTACGTTACGATCTCTGGAACTAATGAACCGATTCTAAAACTTTTTACCAACTTGTACGAAGTATAAGGAAGTAATGTGATCCCGAAAAATTTCGGGGGCGAAATTTCGACGAAAAAACCGGTTTTGACTACAGCTAAATTTAATTTTAAGAATTGTTTGATGCATCTCATCGTACGCTAGCAATGCACGATAATATAAATGCGTCTCAGTGGCGTACCCAGAGGGGGTGCAAAGGGACATATTCACCCCCAAAATTCTCGAAATTGAACTATTTCAGGCTGGGGAAAAAAAAACGATTTTTTTCCAAAAAAAAATTTTTTTATCATGAAAGGAAAACATGATTTCAGTTAAGTGAATTCTTGAAAAAATAATAGAAATTCTTTGATGACTCTAAAAACATGCGGTGGGCGACCGCAGAGCTTGCATGCTCGACTTAAAATCTGAATAAATATCGTTAAGTTTTTATTAGATAGTATTTTCATTCAACTGATGTTACACTCGACGTATTCTTAATTTTTATCTATAGTAAGGAGCTGATAGCACACTCCTCTACAGTGCCTTTGTGTCCACAAGGCCAATGGTCAGCGTTTGCAGGAGGAAAGAGAAGGGGAAGGTGCATCCCTATAGAATATCTATGGAATGGTGTCGTGCTCGTAGCGTACGTGCTCATAGCGTATACCCCACTAAGGGTGCTTGAAGCGTACATATGGTGCTCGTAGCGTACATCTCCCCCGCCACCTGTTTTCGTTTTCACCACAGCAAATCCGACTAAATGTAGATCTATTTTAGTAGCGGCCATTTTAGTTCACCAAATCGTAGTTTAGAAAACAATAATATGAGTACGTAATTTAGAAAACAATAATATTTAGAAAACATTAACAAAAAAACCACCCTTCTTTAGCAAGAAAATTGAGTTGCTGGTCATCTTATTGAAAGCAATGAGGATTTTGGACATACAGATCGTTTAACGTTGTTGTTCTCTTGTTTAAAGGTGTATGAGCAATCTGTGTACATAATGTATTATACTAAAACCACACTTAAAATGATAAAAAAGCATCATTTAAAAATATATTGCTATTTAAACTCTGTCATACTAATGTTTATTAATTATTAATACTGTTCAGTGGCGCACCCAGGATTTTGGTTTAAGGGGGGCTAGAGTTTACAAATATTTTTATTAAAAAACCCAATATTTTAAATTCGGTTATGTGATTTTCGTTTTATAGTTTTCTCCCTTATGACGTCAAATTTTTTTATTTATTCAAAATTCCCTTAAAAAACAAAAGGGCCCCCCCTATAAAAGTCCCCATGTTTTTAAAGCCCAATAAAAAATTTGCCCTGATATTTTAAATTGACATTTGAAACCCAAAAAAAATTACTGTATTAAAAAAACCCAGGGGGCCCCCCCGACTTCAAAAAAATTTAAATTTTGGGGGGGGCCCTCGTATCCCTTAGGGGAGGGGTGGACGGAGGGGACAAAAAAATCCTTCTCTCCGCGGTTTAATTAAGGGGGTTTCAGAAATTTTTAAAATTGGGGAGATTTTAAAAATGTGTTTTTTTTTTTAACATAACACTTTCTTTGAAAATAAAAGGAATTCCATTTAAAAAAATTTTTTCAAAAAATTTTTTGAACTTCTTTTTTTAAAATTTGGTATTTGAATTTCAAGTTTCTGGGAATCAGTCTTCTGAACCCCATATGGAGAAAGAAAAATCTCCCTTCTGAAAAAAACAAATTTGGAATTTTTAAATTTAAGTTAATAACAGAAAAAAACAATTTAAAATCTTTTTCGAAATGTATTTAATGTTTTTTTTCCCATGGGAAAAGGGAAAATTTGAAAAGGGGTCAAATGTGGAAAAAATAACTGTTCTCAAAAAACATTTACTCCACCCTAATATTTAAAAAATACCCTGGGAAAGAAACAAACGAGAGGAAATCCCAAAAAATCTGGATTTTTTATTTACTTGCAAAACCTTCATCAGAGAAAAATTTTTACTAATAAAAAATAGTATTTTTTATTTTACAAACAGGGTTTGAAAAAAACCCATAAATTGAATCGATTTTAAAATTTAAATGTCCCCACTATTTAAGGACCGGGAAAAAATGCCCAAATTTTAAATTAAAATTTTTGAAAAATTTTTTTCAGATTACATTTAAAAATTTTTTAAAAAAAAACATAAAAAAAAGGAAGAAAATGAATACCCCCCTTTCCATGTTTTTTAAAACAAATCAAAAAAATATCCCAAAACCTTCATAAAAAAGTTACAAGTCCTCTTTCGACCCCTCCCTTTTTTAAACGGTTTTCCCAGTGATTTAAAATTGTAAAAAAAAAATTAAAAAAAATAAAATTTATTTTTAAAAAATTCTTCTCATAGTTTTTTTTACAGCGGGGAAAAAAATTAATTTTTCAATAATATCATCCTTTTTTAACTTTTAAAAAAAATGATTTAAAAAAGGAAACCCAAAAGTGCGAAAAATATATCAAAATTCAGGGGTCTAACTATTTTAGGGTCTTTTAAACTTTTTTAATTTATAAAAAATTTTTCATTTTACTTTTTAAACTAAAAAAAACCCTTTTTAAAATCTTTCAAAAACATTAAAAATGAAAAAAAATTTTTTTGAAATGTGATGTTAGGGCCCAAAACAATCTCCCCGTGAGGGTTCTAGGCCGGGGGGGGGGGGGGGTTTGTGGGGAAAAATTGGCATAGAAAAAAAACCACTTTTTTAAAATCGGGCTTTTGCATTTAAATCAAACTTTTTTTTGGGGAAAAAACCTTTTCCAGATTACCTTAAAAAAATTTAAATAAAAAACAAAAAAAACCCAGCACAAAACCCTTTTTGGGCAAATGGGGAGCCCGTCCTGGCAAAATGAACACTTTGTAATTCATTTTAAAAAACAAAAACCCAAATAATGAATTATCCCTATTTGTACATATTTTGAGGGAAAATTTTTTTGCAACAATATTTTAAAAATTTTATTTTTTATTCAGTACGGAGAAAAGGTTGTATAAAATATAAATCGTGCTTGCTTTAAAATTTAACAACGTGGAATAACAACAGAAGAAACAGATGATACTATGCCACAAATTCATCCACATCCTGAAATTATTGTAGAGATTTACGCAGACAATTTTTAAGAATACTCCAACTTAATATGAAAAATAAATGGAAACAAAATGAAATGAAATCTAATTCGCAAATCATAGGTCCTACGCCATATTATTTTTAAATCATATTATAAGAACTCCACTGCACTCTAAAATCACCATTTCTCTCTCATTTTGGTAAATTGTTCCAGCTTTACCTTAACTATTATTCAAAAAGAAATTTAAACTAGCCAAACTCTAGCAATTGGTTAAGTCAGAGACGCTTGGGCTAAAATGGATACAGTGGTATTCATATGTATAAACTAAAAACCAGAACAGCATTATGTTATTCTGAAAATTTGATTCTGAATGATATTTCTGTGCCAAAACAATATACGAGAAATTACATTTTTTTCTCAGAACCGGAAAAATTGTTGTTACAAATATGGATTGTGATCGACTGGTTTGTAGGGAGTACGACGAAGCGGTTATTTGTGTTTATAAGCACTTCTTATGAATTACCATAGCCTCCGTTCGTTGTTGCGTATACATAGTGCTAAAAGTTCTCGACCTTATTGGAATTTGCAAAAATCTACATCCTCAATCTAATGCAAAGGTTTCACGGAAAATCGTGCACTTAAAAATTCAAGCTATATAGTCAGCTTCAAAACTTTCTAGCACATATTCACATTCCAAAATTTCAAGTTAAGATGTGTCCCAATTGCCAAAAATGGTGTCTCTTGTGTACACGCAAGCTCACATAATGAATTCAGAATTATTTTCTCAAGATGGTCCACTCTAACTTATACTGTATATAATATTAACACTAAAATAGCTTTATTAATGTTTAGATTTATATTTTTTCTCACCTTCTAAATTTATACACGCAGGACCATCATAAAATGGTTAGGTGCCTCCACAGGTTGTAAGCACTACTCAGCCTAATGGGTAATCCCGGCCCCTGTGTAGGTATAGTCCCTCCTTTCTCCCATTGAAGCACACCCCTCCTTCTCGCTTCTATATAAGTTTTTATGGCTTGTGTAGCAGTTCGCGTCTAGTTTGACTATTCCCATAATAATAATAATTTACAAACATAGGTGGCTTACATAGAGTGCTTTTACTAGAAGTGGGTGGATATTTGCAAGTGTGGGAGTGGAGAGGTAGGGGGGTCGAATACGAAGTTATATGTATCACACGCCCAAATTCACACATTCTTTCCCTAAACCCACATTTTTTTGATTTTGATCGTTTTCTGTTCATTGTGGTTTTCGACGGCAACTACCCCATTTCCACCCTTACGTTAATCATGCTCGCTGTGACTCCCCCTTTTCTTTGCCCGCTATGTGATGGCTTATGAATATGGATATGAATGCACATATTTAACAATACACGGCACTGCATATTTTTCTGACCAAGGAAAACAACGGACTGAGACATAGTCAGAAATATTGTGTGGCATTACCTTTAGTGTTGTTATATAATAAATGCTCAAAATTTGTCAGAGAGATAATGGTTTTCTAAAGAGGAATTTCTCTTTCAGCATAACACAACTCATCAGTATTGGGCACATGAATCCAGGCACTCTCTGAATTTTGGGCCTTGTCCAAGCTCTGGCTTGGGCCCTCGTTTTTTTCTCTTCACTTCTTTCTTGGCGAGATGGTTAATCAGGCCCATGACCACTGTGACCCCCCCTCTGGAACCGCCACTGGCACCATATGAAGCCAAGAGTAGCAAAATAATGAACCGAAAATTCGCCTAAAACAACGAGTCTTCTTAAAGATTTCATGGTTTTCAAAATGTTCAGTTTCTAAATTTTCGTATTTATGTGTAAACTACACAAAATTTTTGAAAATCCGTAGGGGAGCATGGGAGACAGCCTCTAAGTAGTGCTCAGGAACCCCGCGTCGTACGCCCCCCCCCACCTCTGTATTACCGCCACTTGTTGGGGGATTAGAGTTTTATTTGGGTAAAACGATGAGTAGATAAGAGCAAGCCAAATTATTAAAATATAATCCAGGAAGTTGTACTGCTCGAAGATTTTTATGAAAGCCATTTTATTATTTAGCTCCTAATCTGTAGCTTAATCACAGAAACGTTTTAAGCGTTTCGATATTAGTAAAGTTTTAGATTAAAAGCGCTTATAAAGAAATGAATACTGTCTATATCCGAAACACTGTATTAAACATCAATTTTTCATCATAATACTCACAAGGTTCTTCCATGAATTATAACAATCTTCAAAACTTAAAATTTGACTATCAATTGATCTGCCTTTGCATTGTCTTTTAAGGTCACATCTTAAACGGTTTATTTTCAGCATTCGGGAAAACTTAATACTGCTGGGGAAATGGGAATGGTCACAATCGTTTGCGGTTTTGCAACAATGGAGTAAAATCTCCCCTATTATGGGTCTAGACATCTACAGATAGAAGAGTCTGTATCTCACAATTAGAACAAAAGTGAGAAGCTTCTTTTGCCTGTTACTGATTTAACAAAAGAATAGATTTACATTACATGAGAACGACCCTCCTAAAAAAATAACGCAGTTCCTCTCCCTACTAGCGAAAGCACATTCCATCCTCCCCAATTGTGTCGCCCCCCCCCCGGTGATCACAAATCTGAAGGGTTCTTGTGGGGGGGAAAACCCCCGTTTCTTTTTGCACTAGCAACCCACCTCATATCTGATGGTCACTTGTTTGTTTGTGCATTGCGCTCTTTGATAAAAGAAGGTTGACATCCGTGCCTACTACGGCATTTACAGGTGCTCCTTAACGTAATTCCTGAATCCCTGTGAATGAAAAAAGCGGAGTGGGGGACGACAGAAGAAGCTAGCGATACCATTCTCTTAGTTTTAGGATTCTTAAGTTTTAAACCCGATTTGGAGGAAGAAATTATGTTTTGACACAAAAAAGTTGCGCAATACCCAGTGAAGTTTTTGGAAGGCGGCTCAGGCCACCTGAAGAAACATATTGGGCGCGGGCTGATAGCTCCAACTTCATGACCCATGAAGGTCCTGGGCGCTCATGTTAAACCACTATTGTAAAAAATTACTGTAGTACATGTGTCACACTAACTGCAAATATTTAAAAACCAACGTCCTTTTTAAAAGTATTTTAAGACAAATTTTAAAACATTTAAAGACAATTATTAAAACATAAAATATTTTAATTCTTTTGTAACAATGTTCGAAGCTTTTCAGATCTAAATCTTCGGGGGAGGGGGGTTTAGGGGGTTCAGATCTAAATCTTCGGGTTTCTTTGTGGGGGGGGGACTTTATTCCCTATAGCCCCCTCCATGGGTGCGCCTATGATACTGTTAATTATTACTTTATTAATTATTCAGTTGTTACTCCGTTAATTGCATTTGTTAAACAAGTTATTATAAAATGATTAATCTATTCATTATTTTTATTAAGAATTAATATATCATATCCCTTCCTTGGTACTTGAAAGAGTTCACCACTGCACCGATATTAACAAGTATTTAAAATTTTTGTAATGTACCGTCTGAGACTTTCATAAATCTAATAATACGCAATTGCCTTATGGGTTATATGAAAATATATATATATATATAACCCATTATTGCCTAGATAATTTTTGCAACTTTCTTCGATTTTTGCTAATGCCAGCAATAATAGATAAATTTCTGGCATAAACTACTTGAACAAGGGATGATTTCTTTTAAAATCATTATGCAAAGAAATTGAAAGTTCAACATCTTATTGGGTTGTGTTGAAATATTTTGTGGAGTTGAGGTTATATACTCGTGAATAGAGTCTAAGAAAATTAGATAACGTTTTCAACTGATAGCGAAAATGCCGTCCCAAAAAAAGGGACACTAGGCATAAATGGGTTAATGAATTTTGAGCTAACCAATGTTTTTTCCTAAGCCTTTCCTACTCCTCATTCATATTGCAAGAACACCTTTTTTTTGGGGGGGAGGGGGGGAGGTCTGAGATACTTTTTGTTTTACTTTAATGTTTTATAGCCAGCACTGTTTGATATTTGAAGCTCTATTCAGTATTCGAACATGCTAAAAGAAATTCTGAAATATACACCGCTAGATACATTCTTTTATTTTAAACATTTCATTATAATTAGGAATCGGCCGTAAAACAGTTCCTTAAATAAAAACAAAATTTTCAATGGCTATTTGCTTGACTTGATTTAAACTTCAACTTATTTGTTGAAAATAAATAGTAGTAATGAAATCTACGATTCTGTGGACTAAAATGGCCCCTACTAATGTAGATCTATATTTAGCCGGATTTGCCTTTTTATTTCTTCTTTTCAATTATTACTGTGGTGCAAACAGGTGGCGGGGATGATGTACGCTACGAGCACCATATGTACGCTACGAGCACCCTTGATGGGGTGTACGCTATGAGCACGTACGCTACGAGCACGGAACCTATGGAATATTATATTATTTCTATGGAAGATGTCCACCTTTCCGAACAGTTAGCGATAATCTCTGATTTCGTATGCACAAATGGAGAGCAGTCAGGAAATCTCATTCAATCCATTTTCTTGTGCTCGAAATGCTAAGTTCACAATTTTATAATTTTAAATTCGTTTCAATCTTTTCCTTAATTTTTTAATCCGAGAATAAGAAAAAGAAATCAGTTGTCGCTTTTAAGTTTTTTTTTAAATCTGGTGAAAAAATATTTCCAAACATCAATTGGAAACAGAAATGTAAATATTAAATAACAATTTCAAGTAACAATAATAAATTTTTGAATTCTGTAATTTTACATCTTCAAGAAAGGTTCAGAAAACACAAAGAAATTTCGAGACAAATAAATATTTTAGTTTCACTGGTGAAAATCTCATTCCTACAGATGAAAACAAATTAAAAATGCTAAGAATGCTAATGGAGCATCACCCTAGTACAGTGTTTTCACTAGAGCGCGAGAATATCGCATTTTTTTTTCTTTTTCTCGCATTAAAAAATTATTACTGCGAGAAATTCGCGCACTCTACAAATCGGTTTCTCAAAGAAAAAAAAATAATAATAATGAAGAACACAGAGTGTAAAAGTGGATTCTCAAGAACTATAAAGTCTATGAAAGAAAAAAAAAGAAGGGGCCCGGGGGTTCCTGGGAACATTCTGATCCTGGGGGATCTTAAACTGGGTCACTTTTATTGCATGTAACTTGATTTAGACTTGGAGGTCCAGTTAAACTCAATAAAAATAACTAAAAATCATAAATACCTTAATTTTGGGTATTTACCCACACAGGAATAAATACCCTACCCACTGGATATTTACCCAATCCAAATCTATCAGTGAAAAATTCTCACTCATTTTATAAAATCTACTCAGTTTGCGGGAAAGAGTGAGAAATTCTCACCCATTTTTCTCCCCCTTCAATGAAAACCCTGCCCTAATAGCACAATTAGTCCAAAAGACGTTTAAAGACAGTTTTTTAACGTCAAAAAGCGTTTCCAACGTAATTAGAACGTTTTTTGAACTAGTTGTGCTACTTGGGCAACTATGGATAAAGAAATGAATGGCACAACAGATTAGATTAACTGCTATAGTATAGAAGCTTTACAAGTATGCAACACGCGCGCGTTGATATTTTCCCGAATATCCATAAATTTTTAAAAACTTCAGTATCAGTCACTTTGCCTGTGACAACATGTACTTACTGAAGGATCGTTTTCAACTATGAAGTATTTTAAAACTACTTAAGAAGCAGTAAATTTGAAATGTGCTTAAATGGTCTCTGTTATACATGTATAAAAAATATATTTGAAAGTGAAGAAGTCTTAAATATTTTGCAAAAGCAAACAAAAATAGAGAATAAATATAACCTTGTAGAAAATAATATGTATGAAATTTTCCGTTTTATTATAACCACTTCTAAAATAAATAAGAACTTCGTGAAAAAAACACACATAAAATATTACGTAATAAGTAACATTTTGTGTGTTATATTTCACAAAGTTTATATTTATTTTAACGTTTAACACCAGTATTTTGAGTGTTTTTTTCCATAACCACTTTTTTTTTGACAACTAGGGGCCAAGGCCTCCAGACTCGCTACGCTCGCTTTTCGTATGAGGCATTCGGCCCCTAATAAGGCTTATTCGTAAAAAAGACATAATTTCAACAGACAAAACCCGAAGATTGGATCAGATAGAATGTTACTGAGCTACACATTGCTTGGTTCTTGCAGGTTCATTGGTACATAAAAATTTAAACTTCACACTACAGTAGACCCCCTCCCCCTCATAACACGGAAGATATTTTACTATGGGAATCCGTGTTGTACGGGTCCTGAGCTATACTCCACCTGGAGTGCGGACTCCGCTTATAATCGCTGGAAAAATTATTTGCACTCCTCAGAAACACAATGATATTTAATTTTGCCATTCAAAAGTTATATTAATTAGGAGCTAAAGCATAATAAAATCAGAACATCTGTTTCAGCTGTATTTTTAATAACGTAAAACCTATTGGACACCTTGCGAATTTGCCACCCATGGCGATTTTTCATTATTTGGCGACTTGCGCACATGTAATGTTAATAAAAGCTACAGAACAGATAGGATAGCTTGCCACCAATGGCGACTTTTCATTATTTTGTGATTTACACATGCTCACAACCTGTAATTACTCTTCATTTAAGGTTACCGGAAAACCGTTATCCATATTTTCATTTACATAATCGTTTGCAGATTGGCGTACTTAGCACCACGAATTATACCATCTCGTCGCGCTAGCAAATATCCAAATTGTACTGTAACTGCTATAATGGCATAGTTAACGCCGCCAAATATTTCTACTGGTAGCAAATAATCCAGCTGGACCGAACCGGATTTAAAGTAATCTGCATTTTAATTATTTTTCATTTTCAAGATATTAGTTATTCTGTTTTGGAAAAACGGATAATCGCTAATTCTAAACTCCTGTTGTCTAAGCGAACTTGACGTATGACAGCGCCAGCGGCCTTTACTTTTTTTTAGAATAGAGAGATACCCAAATTAAATTTCATTCTGTTCTGGAAACTCGAGGAATCTTTTCGCAATCGAAATATTTCGTTTTGTGTACACAGCTATTCTCATGTCCATGCAAACGATTTATTTGTGAAAAAAAAAAAAATGATAATAAACTGTGTAATCTGGAAAGGCTTTTTTAAACGAATATAAATCCCAATTGTATGACGTCATATTCACTTGAAAAGGGAAATTTTGTCACGCAAATGATTTACTTTTTTGACTCTCGGAAATAAAATGGTGCTGATAATAGCGAAAAATCGCTTAAAAAGGAGGGAACCTGTGGATTTTCAGATTTTTAAAGCAGCGCAGATTGTTTTCTATATTTTTATACATGATCATGAAAATTTTCAAGCCAATCGTGAAAACGGTGAAGAAGTTATTAGGCTTTTTGTGTTAACTTTGTAAATTTCACGCGATTCTAGATACTTGGAAACGCTTTGTTGCAAAGGAATGAATGATTTTATGCCAAATCTGGCAACCATTCTGTTTATTTTTTCAGTTTTTTATTAATATCTTCTAAAATAATTCGATTTTCGAAATTTAAGTCAGCTTAGCAGGTTCCTCGGAATTTTTCGAATCTGTGGGCACCTTAGTCGAAACTCAAATCCCCACGGTTTAGGAGGAGATAGGTACACAAGCTATTGACAGCGCCAGCGGCCTTTACTTTTTTTTAGAATAGAGAGATTCTTTAAATTGTGGCTGTTTTCTTTTTCAACCATTAAATCACTTTTATCAAATTTTCAACAATGCGGGATTCCACCGGTTCTAGTAAATACGAATTTTCATTCTTATGATATCGTTACTACTTTGTCCCATGATCTTCAATTTTGTAACCTTTAATAACTTGATAAAAATTATATTAATTCGTGAACAGGTTTGAAAGGGAGAAACAAGAAACGAATAAATGGGCGGTAATTTGGGCCGTCCATGTATTTTCAGGAACTCATCTTGAGTTTTCAAACACTTGAAAACTTAATTAATTTGAAAGATTTCATTATGCTATAAAATTATTTACTATACCAGTGGCTGCGATGGGGGGGGGAGACTCGCACCCCTATATGGGCACTCATAATAGCATATTCTTTAGATTTCGCCAAGTGTTACATAATTTATTTCATGGTAATGACGATATGCACCCCCCAAAACGAATTCCTGGGTACGCCACTGATGCGTCTGCAACCTATTTTGACCAACGTTGAGTCTACTTTGACCAGTTTTTCCATGCCATCTGTACGTACGTGCGTACGTATGTATGCATGTAACTCGCATATCCCAAAAACTATTGGTCGAAGAATGTTGAAATTTTGTATTTAGGATTTTTGTAACATGTAGTTGGGCGCATCCCTTTTTGGTCCCAATCGACTGGATAGTTTATCTACAGGACCTCCCAAAAGATTCGAAATACATTGCGCTGTATAGGCTGAAATTCATTAAAGTGTATTTTAGAGGTATTGGGCTATTTCAAACGACTCATAAGTGATATATGCAGTTAAGAGTTACAAAATGAATTTCTCCATTTAAAAAAGTGTCTTATGATTCAGGCCCGTAGCCAGGAAAATTTTTCGGGGGGGATATGCGCCTGGAAAAATTTTCGGGGGGGGGGGGGGGGATATGAACTTATATGTGTATCAATAGACGGAATTTTATCCCTAATCCAAAATTTTCGGGGGGGATATATCCCGATATCCCCCCCCCTGGCTACGCCCCTGTTATGATTTATAGTTCTGCTACAGGAACACTCAAAAGATTTCAAATACATTATGGTCAATGGCAATTTCAGGAACATTCATCCATTTCAAGCACAATACCGTCCTACCATAACTTCAAACATTACCGTTTTGAAGTTACGTTTGGGTACGTTGAGAACGTTTGGGTACGTACACACGTACCCAAACGTTCTATGGGTATCTCTGTAACTATTGAACCGATACGAAAACTTTCTTCACTGATAGAAAGCTGCTCTATTCCTATGTATGATAGGCTAATTTTCATCCATATAACATAAATACA
>JAWZYV010003538.1:0-16006 GCA_038373885.1 Cheiracanthium punctorium | reverse complement strand
TTAATTTTGAGTGCAGTCAGGAATATAATTTTTTTTTTTTTTTTGTGAAAAGGGCTAATTTTTATAATAAAGCTTATTTGACCTAAACTATTTGTACACTAAAGCAAACTTTTACCCTAAAGCAATGTAATCAGTTTCAGTTTGGTCTAATTTATAAAAAAGCTTATTTTACCTATACAAAATGCATATAATTAAAGAAAATGTTACCCTTTAGGATTTATTTATTTTTAATTTTTGGGTGTGGGGGGGTGCAGCACTGTTTGAATATGTAATGTAAAATACTACCTGAATCAAAAATTATTTAAATACTAGCTGCGTACCCATTCTCCGCACGGTAGGGAACGAAAATTTTTCTTACATGTATAGTTTGAATTGATTTCAGTGATTTGGGATCTAAAAATAAGCAAAATGATTTGACTGTTGGCGTAAAGTTACTCATTAGTTATTTGTAAAGTTAGTATAAGTACTGACCTGACCATTGTTAATATTATGACGCAAAAAACTATGTTGGTGTCATTCGCAATTAGAAAAGAAAAGCGTGACGGTTCGCAGTGAAAATTCCTAATATTCAAAATGTCTCATTTTTGCATCATACTCTTTTTTAAATTTAAGTTATGCCATTAATACCTTAGATACTACATGATGTGGAGAACCGTTTTATTTTATAATTAAATAGTTGTGTACCCGCTCTTCGCAAGGGAGGAAGAGAACATTTTCCTAAAATGTGATCATAACTCTTGTGAGAAAACAGAATCTCCAAGAAAAAAGAAAGTTCTGTTACAGTCTTTTTTGTTGAAACTACCGCGGGATATATTAACGCGACGTAGACTTACTTACTATTTTGTTAGCTGTGATGTAAGACACGGTTGTTGAAGAATGAATAGAAGGCTTAGTTTCACGAAATATCAGGTTGTAACGAAAGTTTTCCGCCATATCTGCCTGAAAAAGTAACTTCTAACTCCTTAGATAACTGTTTTTGAACTTTCGGTACCAAACCTGCACAGTGTCACATGATACAACAATAGTACTTAAAGCTGTACACATAATTCGTTGATATTATGTAGCTGACTTTTTGCAACACAACTGGAAGTAAATGATGGTTCTAATCCTCTAGAGTGATAGTTCCGCATTTGAGACACCTTATACTTAATGATAACTATATTTTTTACAGATTTCACAACACAGTGTTATAAAGTAAGCCTCTTTCTTTCAAATACCAAAAATAGTTTGACAAAATATGAGCAAATATGCCAACGAGAACTGTGTGCTGACGAAGTTTGCGGTGGCGGGAAATTTTCGTTACAACCTAATATTTATTAATGCGGTATATTGTGCTTTGATCAATATTGCCTTAGAATATCTACTTACTATTACTTATACTATCTTTTACTGATACCAATACAATATATTTTCGTTTTGCAACCGTTAATGCTTCATTTAAAGAAACGGTTTAGATATTTGCCTCGAATGTAGTCTATTACACTTTGGTGATTCTTTGCAATTTATGCATTAGCATAAACGATAATCTTTTCAACTTATGGTTGGCACTAAATCAGCTCTGAATAAATTTTTACGTATAATTCTTGTCAGACTGGCGTATTTAGCACCAGGGCCCTATTATCGCACGGGCAAATCGGGACTTTGCCCAGGGGACCCCGGCTCGAAATGGCCCCCAAATTCAAATGTTGTTCTTTTTTTATTAAAAAAAAATATGAAAAAACAAATTTTATAGACGGGGGGGGGCCCAAATTCAACAATGCCCGGGGCCCCCTGTTGTTCATAATCAGGCCCTGTTTAACACCGCAAAATATTTCCTGCTATTCGAAAACGTGACCCGTTTAAAATCTCAATTGAAATTAATGCTGGATAATTCACTTGTGAAAAAACAGCATTCAATTATTTTTCTGGCAATGTAAAGTAAAATATAGAATTATTTCACATGCGCGGCGTATGTTTTGCTTGTGAGTCCGTTATTCTGATTGAGTTTCGAAAGGGGTTTTAAACCCGTGACGTCAAAGTGGCGCACATTTCACATGTGAAAACTCGGTTATTTTAAAATAATTTTATTTATTTATTTTCAACTGGCAATTTTAATCATTGTTACTGTCTCCAAGACAACCAAACTGCAAGATATCATACCGAAATTTTTAAGCTGCTGTGATTGAAATGAAAATCCTTCTTTACTTAAAAATTCGTAAAAAAAATCTACTTTATATTTTCCTCCGGTTTTTCTTTTAAAAGAGGGCGAAATGTATGCTCCGTCATTTCACAAAATATAAAAAAGTTATGACGGATAGAATTCAAGATGCAGCAATTTTAAAAATATTTTACGAAAGTAAGCGTCAAATTTACTTTTATTTGAAAAATTCCCAAAAATCTGAAAATTATGCTACATAGTCCGAACAAACAATTTTTGAAAGAAAATTTTCTCCTCTATCCGATGATGTAAATTTCGTTTTCTTGCGAGGGCAAATACCGACGTTATTACGTATTAAGCGAGAAAAATCGCTAAAAATCGGACAAAATATAAAATAAAACATTTTGTAATTCGAATTTCGAAAAAATCGCTCCGAGGCGTGTTAGGATCTATCCTAGTGAAGCCGTATGCAAAATTCGGTGGGTCTGAGACCAACCGTCTCTGCGCATCGAGAGACGCGCACGAGACGCGCTCGAGACACTTTCTATGGGTCTGAGACCAACTGTCTCCGCGCATCGAGAGACGCGCACGAGACACTTTCTATTTCGAGAGACCCGCACAAGAAGGTCGGTGGTCACAAACTTACCTACCTACCTACCTACATACTTACATACATAGCTACATACAATGTTTACTCTCGAATTTTATTATACAAGATGGCTCGAATTGTTAAATTGCTGATCAGTAGTGGATTCACAGAAATGCTTGAAGGAGGGGAGAGATAAGTATTACAAAGAATTTTTCCACTGTTGGGTCATCCCGCGCAATTCATTTTTAATCTTGAATCCAGGTTTATTCTGTCTGCTCTCATCATTGAAAAGATGCAATGGAGATGTCTCTCCTTCTGTGACCAGTGCTGCTTCCCATCTTGAGTCTTGCTGTAAATGATTTCGCAATTGCTGGGCCTGGGTTCCGGCGGGCCATTTAATGAAGCTCAGGTGAAGAGAGATCGCCCTCCCTTGGATCCCATACTTCGGATTTCAATTAATGTATAATACAAATATAGTAGATTATATTTATGTATTTTAGAAAATAATTAACATTTAAACGCCAATTCGTGTTACCTTTCTGTTAGGTTGGTATAGCATTTTAAATTTTGAGAACCATGCAAGAATGCCTATACTAGTGTTTCTATGAGGGAAATGCTCTTATGAGGCTGTAAAATACTACAGACTGTCTTTTCATTACTTTGAGACTGACTTTTCATCAAGAAAGAAAATAATAAAACTTTAATCCAATAAAAGAAGTATGGAAGTAAATCCCAAATAATAAAGACATCGTAAAATAGAGCAAATATTAATAATCACAAAATATTCTTTCATTATTATTTTACACAACATTCAGATCCAGGAATTTTTTTGCAGAGACCCATTTTTGTGAGAAACATTTATTTTTGTGAATTTTCATACAAATTTTTGTAAAAGTCACTCTTTTCTTAAAAGTATAAAAAAATTAAAATCTAGGGCAAAATGCCAGAAAAAGCATTGTTTCGATCCATTGTAATTTTGTGAAGGTGTCGTAAAACTTATCTTCAATTTTGAATTCATTCATCCCTGACATTACATAGGCATATTGGATGATTACATTTTGTGTTAACAATATGAGAAATGTTTTTAATTTTAAAAGCATTCATACATGAGCTAGATTTCTTAAAGCTAGTTTGAAAAGACAAAAATGATAGGAAAACATATTTTTATTCAGTGTATTTTTTTCTTATTACAAAAGATGTATTTCATGGATAAAAGTATAAAAGAACAACTTGCAATAATTACACAATGATAAAAATTTATTTGTATAATATCGATGTAGTGCAACAACCTAGTTTTTAAAATAGAAAATATTTTTGCTTTTCCCCTACTTTTTTTATGAAAAAACGATTTCGGAATATCCGTCTTAAGAATTTCAGTTTCCCCGCACTGCTGCTCAGTCATTGTAAATTGCAAAAATTGAAGTTCACTATCCAATACAAACACCCAGAAATGTTGACAGACAGCTATCAATAGATTTTGTGAAACTGCTTATAATCCACAGGCCATTTCAGTAGAGCTAAGGTTGCTTCGACAATTCTGCAGATTTTTTGCAGGGATGCCATTACGCATCCTTCATGTAATCCAATCTCTCCCAATGTGATCTCCTCTCAGGAGGATCAGGTGCATGCCTGTGTACAGTTCTGGTTCTGTAGGCAATTGCAACCATTTTCCAAGAAGGGATTCCTCATCTTCTTCCAGGGGATAAATGTATTAACGCTTCCAGTGAAATAACTAATAGTTTACGTAATTTTATTCCATGCTTTCCATTTCGATTTCCATGTGAATGAAAGCCCATTGTATCTTTACACAACTTTATGATTTTAGGACCCTGAAAAATGATTCTAGGCCACTCTAGAAAAATCCATATTTCTGTTGCAAAAATTAAAGATCTTTATGGGGATACAGATACCTTTAGGAATATCCAAAAAGTATACCAAGTTACCAATGCACCTCATTTTCCTTTCTCAGAATAAAGCTTCATTATAACTGCAACAAACGTTATGTTTCGCTCGAATGTGGGTAAAAATATGAGTGTTCATATGTTTATTTTTTTAACCCGTTAGCACTTGCACTCACAAAAGGCACATTTTTTTTATATAAAAAGGGAGAATTTTTTAGAACAATTCTGTCCTGTCTTCTACCTTATTTCAAAGTCTAGTCGTGGTGGGTGAAGGAATGTTGTTTCTTCGTTATAAAGAAGGGGAAGTGAATTTGACTTTGGTTTTAAATACTCCCGTGTGAGTAGCAACATTTCATAACTTTGTCAGCATAAACTAAATGTAAAATCACATTTCACTAGTGCTATATATTGACGAAAGGATTTTAGGTGAAATAAATAAAATAATGAGTGTTTTTGGGGTATAAAATATAAAGTATGACATTTAAAAAAATGATATTTATAGAAACTGCAAAAAAAATTTATAAATAAATATGAAAAGTGCGATCTCCCCTATAAAAGGTTGTATTACTGATGTATTTTACGATATAAGTCAGCAAAATTTTTTTACAAACATTTTTTGTCAGAAATATAACAGGAGACAAACATGCAATGGTGTAATGTTAAAAGAGTCACTTCTAACATATATCACACATGTAACTTTTCCACGTCATTGTTTATAAATTATTTTTTGAAAGAAAACTTTGATACATATGTTACATATAAAATGTGAACACAAAATGTTTCTATACTCTGTGCGCACGAAGATGTATATTCAACTTTCCTTTGAGAGAGAATCCTTTCTGACACATATCACACACAAAAGGTTTTTCTCCTGTGTGGGTACGAAGATGTGCATTCAAGTGTTCTTTCTGAGAAAACCCTTTCTTACATAAGTCACACACAAAAGGTTTCTCTCCTGTGTGGGTACGAAGATGTGCATTCAAGTTTCCTTTATCAGAGAATCCTTTCATACATATGTCACACACAAAAGGTTTCTCTCTTGTGTGGGTACGAAGATGTATATACAAATCTCCTTTTCGAGAGAATCCTTTCTGACATATGTCACACTCATAAGGTTTTTCTCCTGTGTGGGTACGAAGATGTGCATTCAAGTTTTCTTTCTGAGAAAACCCTTTCTTACATATGTCGCACACAAAAGGTTTCTCTCTGGTGTGCACACGAAGATGTCTATTCAAGTTTCCTTTCACAGAGAATCCTTTCTGACATATGTCACACACATGTAGTTTCTCTCCTGTGTGACAACGCAGATGTCTATTCAAGTTTCTTTTCTCGGAGAAGTCTTTCTGACATATGTCACACAGATAGAGTTTCTCTCCTGTGCTCATGCTAAGGTGCCTCTTGACAGTGAGCTGTGTTGATAAGTTCTTCTGACAACCCAGGGCACTCAAACATTCACTCTCCTGCATAGTCACAAATGCTCAAATGTGGATGCCCGTAGAATGTTTTTCTGCCAGTATCACTGTCTCACGTTTTCACATCCACAGGACACTTAATAGAAACGACTTACTGCTGATGATCTTGCGAAGAATCACTGCATGCCTAAGTGTCCATAAATGCCAAATACAACACTTCTCAGGCCAGAAGAAATTATAAATGAACTAGCTATCTGTAAGAAAATAAATAAAGCAATTTTAATGGAAAAAAATTGTAAGAAAATAAATGCAACAATTATAAGAAAAAGAAATTATCTTACAAATATAAATCTCCTTGAAATTTTGTAACAAAAAGAATAACATTAAACTTATGAAACCCACTTTACATTAAGTCCTACCGAGTGCTTTAGGTAAAAAGTTGGGAATCACATAAAATAGAGCTGTCCAAGATACCCCAGGTTCTTTTTATTTACTAGGGTAAGGCGGGGTAAGATGACGAATTCAGTATTTCTTTGAGGTATGACATAGGGCAGTACGTCTTGGTCAGCACAATAAACATCTGGTGGTGAACTACGACTAGCACTCGGAGAGCAACCTGTACTTGCCGTTCAGAGTCCCAAGGTGTTCGACTAATACTTAACTGTCCCAACGTAAGGAATCATGATTCTAAGTCTTTTTACGTTCTCGCTAAAACATTCTGAATTCTCAGCTTATTGCATACAAATTTATAGTAGACATTAATAAGATATTTTTTTATAGTATCACGTTATTAAGATATTTTTTTAGTTACTAATAAACATTGATTTTGTAAAAATTGTATGAAGGGAAAATATTACGAATAATTCTTAGCTCACCCCACATACTTTTTAAAATATATTTTCACCTGTTTTCATTTCTTATCAGTTCTTAAGTGCACATAAGCCATAACAAAAACAATTAAGGGCAGGCAGTTGGAATTTAGAGAGAAGAGTGTGAGATAGGGTGTCTCGGAAAATACGAATGTCTGAAAATGTTTGCTCCCCGGGGTTTTTATGGTTCCTTTTGATGTGAAATTACAATGTGTGAAATTTTAAGACTGTATGTCAACGTTATAGTTTGCCTGTAAGGGCATAAAAATTTAATTTTTTTTGAGAAAATGCATCATTTTCGCGATTATTGATTTTTTTCAACATTCTCCTGCATTTGAATTAAGTTTTTATGAGTTCTTAAGTCTTAAAGAAGTACGAATCTGTATATAAATAAGATTCCTATAAATTGTAATCACAGCAGGAATTACTTATTCAAGAATTAAAATGGAAACTCAACTCCCTTCACATTATTGAACTCTTTTCTCGTATTCTTTATAAATGTATATTGATATAATAAGACTATCTGAACTAGCAAACGTTGTTTTGCCATATAAATTATTCCTAGGATTATTTTAGTAGAAAGAAGTGACTAACTTATTGTAAGTATGTTAGGATGTGGTATATGAGTGAAAGAGGCATGGAGCGCTGTCAACGATGCTGGAATACAAAAATCACACAATACCAAACATTTATATTTTTAATTCATTGTAATTTATTCTTTAAATTTATATATATCGCTAATTACAATAATTTTACTAAAAAATAATATCAATCCCTTAACGCAATAGAGTGTACAATATTTTTTGCCATCCCATCTTTAGCTAACACCAGTGGCGGCTCGTGGGATACAGCAAGTACAGCCGGGCTGCACTTAAAATTATCAACAAATACTTTAAAATAATTTATTCTACTAACTTTCTTAAATTCAGATTAGAATTATGGAATTTCTATGATAATTTTAAAAAAAATCTAAAACAAAAATAAAAAACAACGTGTTGTAGTAACTGCCGGATCGCTGATTCAGAAAAAAGCCCTTTAATCCAAGACCCACAATTCAACTGTGAGTCTTGGTACAGCCGAGGCCTCCGAGAGAGGAGAAAGAATCTCTCTCATCTCTCGGAGGCCTCGGTACAGCCCTCATAGCCGATCAAGAAATTGGCAGCACCGTTGCGATGGCAACGAGTTTGTAAGCAGTCTCTCCGGCATAGGGAGTTAGTAGCTAAGTACAGCTGATGAAAGATTTTCAAACGACGGCTGCAGTGAATTTGACTGACTGATTATCTCGAGAAGTGAGGGAGGGGTACGGAGAATATATGTTCGGAAAACTCTCGACTTTATATTGCTGAATTTATCAGGAAGGTAAGCCTGTATAGACGCTTATGAATGGACAATTACCCATGAAAGCAGTATTGTTTTTAAGTAAGCAAGAACTGACATTTAGAGGACATGGCGAGCGAGAAAATTCTTTAAACATGGGAAATTTTTAAGAGCTTTTAAAATTATTGATATCTGAATTAAAACAACGCCTTTTTATGAGGACATCACTGACCGATCCGCAAGTTTAAAAGAAAGGAGGATTGATTTGACTTATAAAAAATAAGTAATTTTTTTTTTTTTTTTTTTCCCTTTCCTTCTGAAGTTATCGTTACAAAAGAAAATTCTAAGGAAACTTCGAATCAGACACGGATTAATGCAATTTTGAGGATAAGAGCGGCTGGTTGAAATTTATGTAAATTTTATGGAAGTAAAATAGGATCTCTTGCATTTCTTATGAAATTTCTTTTTCCTCGCTGAGGGCTTAATCCGTTTTCGAATTCAGTAACAAAGATTTTCCATTCCTGTGGGGAAGAAGGGGGGGGAGGAGCTCATATGCTTCCGGCTGCACTAACAGTTTTGACCACGGTCCGCCACTGGCTAACACAAACAAACTTTATGGTTTGCCCACTCGAGAGCATGCCACGTATAACTGCCCGTGTGAAAAACATGCTGTGCTCAAATCTAAGCCACAAACAGACATAGTTTGGCCTTGAGACATTGATAGTCATCGCAAATGCCAATCTTATTGGAAATTGAAGACGTTTAAATTGAATTAGCACATCTGTGGGTATTTGTGGGATCCGTGGTAGTAATATATTTTAACCTCGAAATTTGCCATTTAAAATGATGGCTTCGACAACGTTTTTCGGTACTTACGTATTATCCCGGCGGTCATTGCCGCCAAACTATTTTTTCGTCAAATGAGTTGCCAAACTGTTGCCAATCGTACTCAAAACCATTAATAATTTCACGTGCAAGACATTTGTCAAAAATTCGCTCGTCTTGGCAGACCGCCGGGTAAATACGTAAGTACCCGTTTTTCATTAATTTTTTAATAACGAATCGCTTGCCCTTACACAGACGTGGTTGGTTTAAATTACGAAGCAAATTAACCGGAGATCCAACCTTCAGCATTCCGGCTGGCTCATTTTTAAATTAAAGAGCATTACAATGCGGACATTCCTTATCCATAGCACCAATTACCACTTTTGAATGAGCATAATATTGAACATCGGGCTCATACTGGAACGCTTTATGGCTTCTACGGGAGCACTCAGAATTTCCGATGCATTTCAGTTTATGGCAGTTTAGAGACATGCAAACATTTCAAGCACAATACATCAAGTATACAGCAGGGCGTCGCAAAAAATTCCTTATCCATAGCACCAATTACCACTTTTGAATGAGCATAATATTGAACATCGGGCTCATACTGAAACGCTAGACGCAGGAATGAAGCAGATGTACCTGATGGCGGTGTTCTTCATTTGGTCTGCGTCTGTTAAATATAAAATGGCGTGCTTGTCTTTGTTCTAATCTTCTTTGTTCATTTCGTTCAGATCGTGCATCTTCTGATATTTCACTTATTATTGAAACTACCCACCACTCTATTCCGTTTTTGAACCCAATGCACAAGTATAGTCAGAAATGACTAACGTGACCATTTATTTTTTCCTTCAACTAGGGGCCAAGGCCCCCAGACTCGCTACGCTCGCTTTTCGTATGAGGCATTCGGCCCCTAATAAGACTTATTCGTAAAAAAGACATAATTTCAACAGACAAAACCCGAAGATTGGATCAGATAGAATGTGACTGAGCTACACATTGCTTGGTTCTAGCATCTTCATTGGTACATAAAAATTTAAACTTCACACTACAGTAGACCCCCTCATAACACGGAAGGTATTTTGTTATGGGAATCCATGTTGTACGGGTCCTGAGCTATACTCCACCTGCAGTGCGGACTCCGCTTATAATCGCTGGAAAAATTATTTGCACTCCTCAGAAACACAATCACATTTAGTGTTGATATTCAAAAGTTATATTAATTAGGAGCTAAAGCATAATAAAATCAGAAAATCTGTTTTAGCTGTATTTTTAATAATGTAAAACCTATTGGACACCTTGTAAATTTGCCACCCATGGTGATTTTTCATTATTTGGCGACTTGCGTACATGTAAAGTTAATAAAAGCTACGGAACAGATAGGATAACTTGCCATCCATGGCGACTTTTCATTATTTGGCGATTTACACATGCTCACAACCTATAATTACTCTTCATTTAAGGTTACCGGAAAACCGTTATTCATATTTTCATTTACCTAATCGTTTGCAGATTGGCGTATTTAGCACCACGAATTATACCATCTCGTCGCGCTAAAAAATATCCAAAGTGTACTATAACTGCTATAATGGCATAGTTAACGCCGCCAAATATATTTCTACTGGTAGCAAATAATTGAGCTGGACCGAACCGGCTTTAAAATAATCTGCATTTTAATTATTTTTCATTTTCAAGATATTAGTTATTCTGTTTTGGAAAAACGAATAATCGTTTATTCTAAACTCCTGTTGTCTAAGCGAACTTACTATTTGAAAATTGTCAACTTTGTGTAAGACATTTTGAGTTACTTATTTCATATTATTGTAACCTATTTATAGAAAAAAACAGGTGATGCTTATTCTACAGATTACGAAACATTGTAACAATAGATTAAAGCTGTTGTGAACTAATACTATTTAAATATCTGTAAAACTATGTGGCATACATTTATGTCGCATTTTTGGGACACGTTTTTATACAATTTTCAATAAAGGGGGTGAGAGATAAAATGGCTGAGTCATTAATAGATGGAGAAAATCTGCACAGAAAAATGCACAATTCCAACTGAATGAAAATTTCAAAACCTTATTCTCAGGTATATTCATCAGACGATAAATTACGATAAATTGCGCAAAGCATTAGAATAATCTCCTCAAAATCGCACAAAACCGTTTAATTTTTCGCCAAATTAAAAAGTCGCACATTTTAGTCTCAGAAAATTTCTAAATAATATTTTTCTTTTGAGTATAAAACATTTCATTCCTGCTCTGATTTCCCATGCACACGATATTTTAATTTAAAAACAGCCTTACAAATAATCTAGACACACACACAAAAAAAAAAAAAAAAAAATCGTTATTCTTTTATTTTACTTCAAGAGTCTGAATCATTTAATAAACTTGCCGAATGTGGCAACCTAGATAAGCTTAAACGGCACTTTTTCCTCTGTGGGGTTACAATTACGAAATGGCGGAAAGCAAAAATTAGCCTTTTGCGATACGTTTTTTTATCGATATCTCCTAAAATAATTCGAATTTTGAAAAAATCGCTTCGAGGTGTGTCGGGAACTGTCATGGAAAATTTCCGTACAAAATTTGGTAGGTCTACGATCACCGCGAGACACATTCAAACAAACTAACTAACAGTTTACACATTGTTTCTCTCTATTCTAAAAAAAAGTAAAGGCCGCTGTCGCCGCCGCTGTCAAAGCTTGTCAGCGTATCTCCTCCTAAACCGTGGGGATTTGAGTTTCGACTAAGGTGCCCACAGATTCGAAAAATTCCGAGGACGAAGCGACGAGATGGTATAATTCGTGGTGCTAAATACGCCAATCTGCAAACGATTAGGTAAATGAAAATATGAATAACGGTTTTCCGGTAACCTTAAATGAACAGTAAATATAGGTTGTGAGCATGTGTAAATCGCCAAATAATGAAAAGTCGCCATGGGTGGTAGGCTATCCTAGCTGTTCCGTAGTTTTTATCAAGAAAACACACGAAGTATTGTTTTCTTACAGTTAAATATTAACTATACATATACGAAGTCGCCAAATTATGAAAATTCGCCAATAATTGGCTAATACGCAAGGTATTCCATGAGTTTCACATAATTAAAAATAGTGCGAAGTTTAAATTTTTATGTTCTAAGCAACATGCAAGAACCAAGCAATGTGTAGCTCGGTAACATTCAATCTGATCCAACTTCTGGGTTTTGTTTGTTGAAATTATGTCTTTTTTACGAATAAGCCTGATTAGGGGCCGAATCCCTCATACGAAAAGCGAGCGTAGCGGGTCTGGGGTCCTTGGTCCCTAGTTATTAATATAGAAGAAAGATAGTTTTTATTTTGGCGTAAAATGGGCGTAATTCTAACTCATGTTTGTAAATTTCACGCAATTCTAGATACTTGGAAACGCTTTGTTGCAAAGGAATGAATGATTTTATGCCAAATCTGGCAAGCATTATGTTTATTTTTTTAATTTTTATTAATATCTTCTAAAATAATTCGATTTTCGAAATTTAAGTTAGCTTAGCAGGTTCCTCCGAATTTTTCAAATCTGTGGGCACCTTATCCGAACCTCAAATCCCCACGGTTTAGGAGGAGATACGACAACAAGCTTCTGACAGCGCCCTTTACTTTTTTTTTAGAATAGAGAGAAACGGGACATCTACTACTTTTTTGGCAATAGTGTATTTATTTTCTTCTTCAAAACAGGACATCTCCTGTTTCTGAGGTCATAGTGTAGGGAGACTGAATGGACAGGTCTGGGTATCTTTGAGTCGTTAAGAAAACGCGCAGAAAAGCTTGTGTTAATGTTACTATCAAAATAAAGTGAAAAAAAAACTTTGCCAAAACACACATAAACTACAAAAAATAGTACAAGACGTACGTTTCGGGTGGTACAAGGTGTAATCCCTTCTTCGATTTCAAAAACACCCTCCAACACAGGGCAGGAAAGCAGGAAAGTGAGAAATGTAAACAAAAGGACACCCATAAAAGAGGAAGTTGTCATTCGGAAGGAAAAATATTTTTAGAAAACCAGAGTGAAAAGGGAAAATAAAGTGGAGATCGGGGGAGGGGAAGGAATAAGCAAAAAAGGAAAATGACTTTAAAAAAAGAAATAAAAATTAAATAAATTGAAATAGTTAACAAAAAAATGAACAAACACAAAAGCAACACACCCACCCGACGTTTTCTTTGCATCTCGAGAATGGAGGGACGGAGGTTAGGTTTTTTTTCTACAGACACTGCCGTTGGATGATTTTAGATTTTGAGCGGCCTTTACTGAAATCATTAACGTGGGTTGCTCTCTTTCTGAAAAAAGGACATTGCAGAGGACATTTTCTAAAAATGGGACATGACGGTGTCCCGAAGCTGCGCTTGGGGACAACGAGACAAGCCACCTAAAAACGGGACTACCCCGTTCAAAACGGGACGTATGGTCACCTTAGAAATTGAAGAATTCTGAAATTTTTGAGTAAAAAAAAAAGCAAATTTAAAATATGTCCGGATCTCAGTTGAGTGTGTAAGGATTGCAAAATAAAGCTCTCCATCGGAATTTGTGCATGTAAACATTTTTAGCTTCTACGGGAGCACTCAGAATTTCCGATGCATTTCAGTTTATGGCAGTTTAGAGACATTCAAACATTTCAAGCACAATACATAGAGTATAGAGCAGGGTGTCGCAAAAAATGGGTAACACGCTTCAATTTTTTATCTATTAAGAGTTAAATAGGCAAAGTAAATTGAAAAATAAGGTCGGAAAGGAGATTGCGTTAAAAAGATATTCCTGTCGCGAATTTTCAACACGCTTCGCGTTTTAAATTTGTATCCATGCAAAAAAAATTCCTCCATGCAAAAAAAATTCTAAATTATTAAAATTTGCCTCATGCAATCATGAGTTAATGAACAAAATTTGAGAATTGTATCTTAACAAGTGTCAGAGATATTAAGATAAATATATATACTGAATTTAACCACTTTTCAATGTCTCTCGAAAGAAAAAAATCAGTCACGTTTCAGGGGTCGCACAAAAATTACGGAATTATTATTAAATATATATTTTTTTGGCATAAACTTTTATATTCAAATTCATGTACAGCCTCTGACCATCTTTGTTCAAAGACGTTTTAGGATGAACGGCTGAAATTTTGTGCATCATCTCATTAGCTTATGGGGCACATTATTATTATTTTTTCTTTTCTAATGGCACAGATAAAAAGACAAATAGAGCAAAGAATAGAAATAAAAAAATACAGAGAACAGCTGTATCAAATAGTCTATGTATCCAGAAGACCCCAATATCGGTACACAAGAGTACGTTTGGATAAAGCTTGGCAGTGGGCTAGGTGGTCCCCGTCCAAGATCACAGAGACTGCAGATAGCACTTTGAACTATACTGAGACGTAACAAGTACCCCACTGGCCAGTGGCGAGTATAAACTCGGCCACCATTTTGTGTCTAGGCCATTTAGAGACAGTCTTTCCATGACTTATGAATAGGTCTGAGATCGAGGTCCCGTCGGAAATTTTCGGACATCCTATTTTTAAATGGTTTTATTTAGTTCACTCCGATGGGTCAAATTTAGTAATTGAAATTTGACCCCCCTTGTTGACAGATTGATTTGATATTTGGTCACACCTTTAGTTCTGATGACAATAAAATTTGATACATTCTGTATCTTCAAATATCACCCATTTCGGCGACATTGGGTGAAAGTCGTCCAGTTTGGCGTCAGACATTACACACCTTTAGTTTGATCTGATATTTTTTTCAATAAAACCGTTTAAATTTAAAAAAAACATTTTAAGCAATTATCTTGTTTTATTAATCACTTAATAGTTCCAAAGGCAACACCAGAGAGTATAGTTTGCAGAGTCAAGGCACCCTTCCAGCTGTGAATTTTTTGTATGCAGGTCGTATACGAATTTAAAAAGTGCAACTATTTGTAATTAAACGGGAGGAATTTTTCCTCAACGGAGTCTTATTTCCGATCTTATTTTGAACATTTTTTTCAACTAGCATTTTCCACTTATCGCTAAGATAGAGCATTAAAGTGTTATCACGTGAGTTGTGTTCGCGAGGCTTTCATTTTCGCGAGATATAGCGAAAATTAAAGCCTCGCGATATACTTTTGCTTTAACTAATAATACAAAATCAGAAATTTTTCATTTACTAAAATTTAATGATTTGTTCATGGCCCGATTACGACAAACAGGGGACCCGAGCATTGATGAATTCGGGGCCTCCATCTAGGAAATTTGTTTTAGTCTTCATAAAATTTTTATATAAAAAATATAAGAGCAACATTTGAAATTGGGTGCCTTTCGAGACGGAGGTCCTGGGCATAGTCCAGATTTGCCCATGCGATTAATGAAGTCCCTGGATTTGTTGCACAGTTGAACGCTTTCTTCCTTACAACTATTTATTGAATACTATAAAACTATATTAGGCAAGGTGGAGTGTTTAGGCTGATTAATTTTATTTTTTACCAACTAGGCGAAAAATTCCAGAGCTGGGATTCGAACCCAGGACTGCCGCTTAACGTGCGGGTGCTCTACCACTGATATACTATGGGACGATTCCCAGATGAAATTTCTCCCATTAGAACCGTTGGCATTTATCATCTTCCTCTGCAAGCCACAGATGGAACAGATGAAACAATTAATTCGCGACAACTCCGTTACGCCGCGGAAATTATACATATTTTAGAAAGAGATTTTATCAACTTTTCAAGTATATTAGGCAAGTTGAAGTGTTTAGGCTGATTAATTTTATTTTTTACCAACTATTATTAATTATTAGGCTGATTAATTTTATTTTTTAACAACTTTTTTCGCCTAGTTGGTAAAAAATAAAATTAATCAGCCTAAACACTCCAACTTGCCTAATATACTTGCAAACCTGCACATTGGGTATCTGCCTGGGGTGGGGGTTCCTCGGGCGAAGGACATTTTAA
>JAWZYV010003537.1:0-28588 GCA_038373885.1 Cheiracanthium punctorium | reverse complement strand
AATTCAAGCGTTAATCATGATTAATGATCACATATTTTCAATCATTAATCGTGACTAACTTACTAGTTAACGTGACTCGTTAAATTTTAGTTGTTAATAGTTATTAGTTTTTCTCAACACTGCGAAAAAGGCATTCCAAAAAACAATCCAACACTACAAAAACATTTAAGCGATCAGACAAGAATATCATGGAAAATCAAAAACTTGGAAACAAGCACTGACTATCTGAAAGTCAGGGAAAGCATTTTTGAATCAACAACAGAGTATATTCGCATTTCCAAAATTATAACCAGTTCTCCCTTCCGTTCATTCTGGCTATATTTCCCCCTCCTCTACCCTTTCAGTCGAGTGGATATGCTCCTTTCCACAAATGAGGAAGAATGGAACGTCTGGGCCAAAAAATAAATTACACTCGCATTCAGAAGAGAGCGCAGTCGCTTTCTTTTCAAGAGCAAAAGAAACAATCACAAAAAAAAAAAAAAAAAAAAAAGACGGTGTGACGTTAGTCTAGAGACTGGTTTTACGAACTAGACCACGTGGTGTCTCTCCTCCGGTAGCTATAAAAGAGCGAAGCCGGTCCGGCCCACATCCTCATTTGCTCACTATCGCGATAGACACTACCTGCGCTTTCATCCGAGATTTTTCATCCAGGAGTATGCTTATATCCTGGAACTCTGCATTCATGGCTTCCATGAAGGAGGCGGAGAGTGCGCGAGGTCGCTACTTCAGGTACCTGAGTCTCTGTGCCGGGGTTGACAAAGACCGGTATCTCGGGCTTCTCGAGAGAGACTACAAGGGCTCGAGGGATGGCGGATGCAGAAAGGAAGGCTGTAATGATTTATTTGTTCCCGACGAATTTTGTCAGACGAAATTCGCGGAATAATCGTTCGATTGGGGATCCGAGCCTTTCTGTCCGTCATGCGAAAGACCAACTTCAGCTGTTAGTGATAGACTACAGCGTCAGGCATGGCGGACGCAGAAAGGAAGGCTGAATTTTATTTTTTATTTTTTTGCAGCCATCTTTTATTCACTGTATAACAGTCAGGAGAAAACAACGATCTGACAACATATGAATTCGTGAGCAAATGAAAAAAATAAAAAATAAAATAAAATGAAATGATGGGATGATTGTTTTCAAATACAAAGAAAAGAGCTGAAAAACTCTCATCCCAGCATTTTATTGGAATTTTAAAAAGCAGAACCACACAACACACAGGTCAAGGGGATAAACTCGCAACTTGAATATTGCGAGTTTAACTCCTGACCAGGCATTGGAGACCCTCCGTGTACGGTCTGAAGGCACGTATATGGGGGGGGTTTCATGCCAAATCCGTGTGCGTGCACGTCGCGTTCGTGCGCGTGCACGTCACGTCAGTGCACGACACGTTCGTGCGCGTGCACGTCATGTTCGTGCGCGTGCACGTCACGTTCGTGCGACCATACGTCTTCGTGGCAGGCTTTAGCCATTCCTGAAGGGGGGGGGGGTCGATATTTAGAAGCCCACCTCTTCTCCTTCCTTCTGGAAGACGGTCTGAACTGTGGGGGGAAATCTGAAAGTTAATAAAAAATGTGCCTGCGGTGGCAGTGCCGGGCGAATTTCCGGCCTTGCGATCGCAACAGCTGCAGCGGAATTCACGAATGGTGGCGGTAGTGGGGATCAGGAGAGACAGGACAACTCAACCGTACTCACGGTGTGTTTCCGCTCGCGGATTAATTTCTAATGAAATCCGTGTCGTATAGTTACTAGAGATGGTCGGTTCGACTCATTTTACTGATTCGAATCTCGACTCACTCATTACTTCGATGATTCGAATCAGTGATCAGAATCTTGATTCAATAAAACAACTAAAGAAATTTTCCCTCTCTCTGCGCCGAAAGCCGTACTATTTAAACAACCTTCACCCATTCATCCGGTTTCTTCTCCGCTGAGTTCTCGGGCAGTTAGCATCTCTCACTCCTTGCTCCAGTAAAACTAGTGTTTAAACTGCCCGAAATGAAAATACAGGGGAGCTTCGTATGACCCCCTGGGCCTGTAAGATTAAAAGGTTAAGTTTGGTGTCAAAGTATTCGAAATTTTATCTATCGATGGGAGTTCCTAAGGGGGGGTCGAGAATCAATAAAAACGCGCTCCGATGGATAGTTTCCGAGATATACGTTAATTAATTATGGTAATTAGACTAATTAACCATGATTGAGGCTTAAAAGGTCTGCAAACATGTAGAAATTGGCTCTGGGATGGTTTCCAGACTTTGGAGATGCCGCCGGAGGAGGCTAGTGTTTAAAATGCCCAAATTGAAAATATAGGGGAGCTTCGTATGACCCCATGGGCCTGTAAGATTACAAGGTTAAGTTTGGAGTCAAAGTATTCGAAATTTTATGTATCGATGGGCGTTCCTAAGGGGGGGTCGAGAATCAATAAAAACGCGCTCCGATGGATAGTTTCCGAGATATACATTAATTAATTATGGTAATTAGACTAATTAACCATGATTGAGGCTTAAAAGGACTGCAAACATGTAGAAATTGGCTCTGGGATGGTTTCCAGACTTTGGAGATGCCGCCGGAGGAGGCTAGTGTTTAAAATGCCCAAATTGAAAATATAGGGGAGCTTCGTATGACCCCCTGGGCCTGTAAGATTACAAGGTTAAGTTTGGTGTCAAAGTATTCGAAATTTTATGTATCGATGGGAGTTCCTAAGGGGGGGTCGAGAATCAATAAAAACGCGCTCCGATGGATAGTTTCCGAGATATACGTTAATTAATTATGGTAATTAGACTAATTAACCATGATTGAGGCTTAAAAGGACTGCAAACATGTAGAAATTGGCTCTGGGATGGTTTCCAGACTTTGGAGATGCCGCCGGAGGAGGCTAGTGTTTAAAATGCCCAAATTGAAAATATAGGGGAGCTTCGTATGACCCCCTGGGCCTGTAAGATTACAAAGTTAAGTTTGGTGTCAAAGTATTCGAAATTTTATGTATCGATGGGAGTTCCTAAGGGGGGGTCGAGAATCAATAAAAACGCGCTCCGATGGATAGTTTCCGAGATATACGTTAATTAATTATGGTAATTAGACTAATTAACCATGATTGAGGCTTAAAAGGTCTGCAAACATGTAGAAATTGGCTCTGGGATGGTTTCCAGACTTTGGAGATGCCGCCGGTGGAGGCTAGTGTTTAAAATGCCCAAATTGAAAATATAGGGGAGCTTCGTATGACCCCCTGGGCCTGTAAGATTACAAGGTTAAGTTTGGTGTCAAAGTATTCGAAATTTTATGTATCGATGGGAGTTCCTAAGGGGGGGTCGAGAATCAATAAAAACGCGCTCCGATGGATAGTTTCCGAGATATACATTAATTAATTATGGTAATTAGACTAATTAACCATGATTGAGGCTTAAAAGGACTGCAAACATGTAGAAATTGGCTCTGGGATGGTTTCCAGACTTTGGAGATGCCGCCGGAGGAGGCTAGTGTTTAAAATGCCCAAATTGAAAATATAGGGGAGCTTCGTATGACCCCCTGGGCCTGTAAGATTACAAGGTTAAGTTTGGTGTCAAAGTATTCGAAATTTTATGTATCGATGGGAGTTCCTAAGGGGGGGTCGAGAATCAATAAAAACGCGCTCCGATGGATAGTTTCCGAGATATACGTTAATTAATTATGGTAATTAGACTAATTAACCATGATTGAGGCTTAAAAGGACTGCAAACATGTAGAAATTGGCTCTGGGATGGTTTCCAGACTTTGGAGATGCCGCCGGAGGAGGCTAGTGTTTAAAATGCCCAAATTGAAAATATAGGGGAGCTTCGTATGACCCCCTGGGCCTGTAAGATTACAAAGTTAAGTTTGGTGTCAAAGTATTCGAAATTTTATGTTCGATGGGAGTTCCTAAGGGGGGGTCGAGAATCAATAAAAACGCGCTCCGATGGATAGTTTCCGAGATATACGTTAATTAATTATGGTAATTAGACTAATTAACCATGATTGAGGCTTAAAAGGACTGCAAACATGTAGAAATTGGCTCTGGGATGGTTTCCAGACTTTGGAGATGCCGCCGGAGGAGGCTAGTGTTTAAAATGCCCAAATTGAAAATATAGGGGAGCTTCGTATGACCCCCTGGGCCTGTAAGATTACAAGGTTAAGTTTGGTGTCAAAGTATTCGAAATTTTATGTATCGATGGGAGTTCCTAAAGGGGGGTCGAGAATCAATAAAAACGCGCTCCGATGGATAGTTTCCGAGATATACGTTAATTAATTATGGTAATTAGACTAATTAACCATGATTGAGGCTTAAAAGGACTGCAAACATGTAGAAATTGACTCTGGGATGGTTCCCAGACTTTGGAGATGCCGCCGGAGGAGGCTAGTGTTTAAAATGCCCAAATTGAAAATATAGGGGAGCTTCGTATGACCCCCTGGGCCTGTAAGATTAAAAGGTTAAGTTTGGTGTCAAAGCATTCGAAATTTTAAGTATCGGTGGGGTGTTGAGTCTAGGGGGGGTCGAGAATCAATAAAAACGCGCTCGGGTGGATGGGTTCCGAGATATACGTTAATTAATTGTGGTAATTAGACTAATAAACCATGGAGCTGTTTTTTCCGCGATCCGGCATCGTCATCAAGAGAGAAAGCAGTAGCAAAAGCATCACAAGCTGGTATTGATCTCAGGATTTTCTTATCGCCGGCCTCAGAGGCGTAGCCAAGGGGGGGGGGTTAGGGGGGGTCATAACCCCCTAGAGGAATTTTTTGCCATACAAAATGTATATTCTTCACTACATTATCATACACACGTATACATATATATGAGTTGCAGTAGTCATAACCCCCCCCATGAAAAATTTCTGGCTACGCCCCTGACCGGCCTGTATTTGTGACCTTTATCGAATTCGAGATTTCCCTGAAATGAAAATGGGAATATCGGATATTTGATGTTGAGATAAAACCGATATGTCGATATTTATCGATTTTTGGCCCAGTCCTACTGAGGGGCTGCTGCCCCCCCCCCGAAAGAAAATGGGACCCTTTACTTAGCTTACAATTGAACTTTATCTTTAAATTTGATACCCAGCCCACCCCGAAATAAAATCCTGGCTACGCCACTCTCAATAACACTAACTACGCCACTGCTTTAGACCCTATTTTGTATTTCTCTGAATTACGAAAGAAAATAAAATCATTCCCCTTAAACGAAAAACAAGGTAAAAAAAAAAAAAAAAAAAAAAAAAACCGAAATCTGCTGCAATAAAGCGAAATGTTATTTTGCTTACTACAAAGTCCTTTTGTGAGAGCGCTTAATACCGCCCCTGTATCCTTCATTAAAAGTGACAAGCACAATCCTAACTTTATTTCATTCTATTTCCCTTCACATGAAAATCCGCCACCATGTAAACTTAACGTTCCGTTTTTTTTTTGTTTCTTTTTGTTTTTTTTTTTCTTTTTTTTTTTTTTTGAGGGTGGGGGCAGGGGGACATATATTGAAGTTAAAAGTAGAAAAGGGATGTTTCATTAAATTTTAAACAAATATTAAATCAGCCAGACAAGTTGGAAGGAGGGAGTCCCCCGAGGGAAAAAGGTTTAAACAACTTTGAGACAACCCCCCGCTCTTTCACGAACATTGGCGTAAATTGGCATGTAATATTTGGATGGGGTGACAAAATGTTTCCGATTGTATAAAATATCATTATTATAAATAGCTCTGATACTTGAATTTTTTTAATTTTTTTTTCGGGGGGGAGATTGACCCCTCTTGCCCTTAGGAAGTAACGCCTATGCCCAGTGGCGGATCTAGGATTGGGTAAAGGAGGGGGCTAACTTACTGGGTATTCAATAATTTGGGTACAGTTAACCATAGGCCCTACGAGAGGGGGACAGACGGGGCGCCGCCCCTGGGCCTGTGCGAGTTAGAGTGGATCCGTGTTCAGCTAAAGTGCGTCCGTGAATTTTTCAGAATGTGTTACGAATTTCATTTATAGATCTGTAATTAAAATCTTTTTTTTTTTTTTAAATAGACTAAATTTTGAATGCATAATCTAGAATGATTTAGATGGCAGAAATGTTAATTCTGCCTTTCAAATATTAGTATTTTTTTCCAACCTTTGAACATGAATTAAAACTACCACTACATATCAGAAAAATTTCCCTCCCACTCTCTTTCGTTTTAGCATTTTATATAAAAATCATTAAAAACAGCAGTTTTACAAAAAAATTCCTTTGTTCCCTCCTGTTTTTTCGAAACTTTTGTGCTTTACGACAGGGGCCGGGAAGATTTTCATCCCGCCTTATAAAATTTCTCTAGGAGGTCCTGTATCCAAGCTTGACGATATTTGGCACGATTTTTTACATGTCGCTGTATATTTTATTTTTCTGCCTACATATAGTATT
Source organism: Cheiracanthium punctorium (assembly GCA_038373885.1). Lineage (NCBI taxonomy): Eukaryota > Metazoa > Arthropoda > Arachnida > Araneae > Cheiracanthiidae > Cheiracanthium > Cheiracanthium punctorium. The sequence continues at coordinate 22,210 of JAWZYV010003537.1, read as the reverse complement.
ACGTAATCGAATTTCGCGAAAGATGTGTGAATTTCGATAAAATAAAATGCTCGAACCTGCTAGGACTTACACTTCATATGAAAAACAATGTCTGAAAAAATTAATTTAAATCATACCTCTTTTTTCCATTATGATATCATTCTATTCCTTCTAATTATGCACCTCTTTACAAACTGCCCGATAGTGATACAAGTGTATTTTGTGAGTGCTGTTCCTCTTGAAATAGCTTGTTCTGGGGCTGTGCATTTATGACTTTTTCCTGGTGATTTGCGCTTTCACTCTCACTAGACAAATTATCATTTTTCGGAATTTTCACAAAATAATCTATTACGACTCAATGACCGCTTTCTTGAGGCCATAATACTTGCATTTAAATTAAATTCTACATACGAACGGAGCTAAATAGAGAAGAAATGAATCACACTAGCGCTTCACCTGAAAATAACGACCAGGCGGCGAAAGCAATTTCAATGGGTTAAGATTTTGAAGCCTGCTTAGAAAGGAATAGAGTACTTCCAAGAAATTCTTCCACCATTCCTAAACATTCAAAACGGGTGTACTTTTGTATAAACAGGAAATGTCCGAAAACTAGATTAGAAAAATTAGTCATAGTAATCGTATTATTTCATAATACCCCTGAAAATCTAAACGGCGGAACAAAAGAACAAAGAACCTTTCACAATGTTACAGTAGCAGCTCCCCCATTTGAGCACATGAGCACGTGAACCCCCAAAGGAAAAACTAAAGAATAAACACATCAACAAATTAAATTTAAAAAATATTAAGCACACTTGTGGATATTTGTGAATTTAAAACGTGAGTTTTACTCCCCCCCCCCTCCTCCTACTATTATTAAATACGCTTATTATAGCTAACGCACTGTAGTGAAGGTTACTGCAGTACTCTATTTCCTCTACTCGCACTGCCAATGGCCTTCCTGAACCGCTCTCTGAACCTTCCTGAACCGAGAAAAGACGCGGAGAGCAATGAGAAGAAGTACGGCGCGGTACGGTACGGTCTTTAATCAATCGCACGTGCGAACGGAAATTTTTCTCTCTGAACCGCTCTCTGGTCACAGAAGCCCAGACAGCTGTAAAGAAGTGCGGCGCTGATGATATCACTCCGTTCGCACATTTTCACTGTGCACACAGGGCCATTTTTGCGGTATCTCTTCCGGGTTTTTCCTTGGTTTGTAACGTTCGGTTAGTTAATTAATTTTTGTTTCATTTTCTTATTATTTTCTTTATTTCTCTCATTTTTCACTACATTATTTTTTTACAAACTAGTGTAAATAATTAAGATGGGAGTAAAAGACGTGTTTAGGAGCTAAAGCAACGACAATTTTCAATATTATCCTTTGAAAAAAAATTGAAATAAAATGAATCAAGACTGAAGCAGGTCTCCAAGAACAGAAGCGGACAGTGCCGGTCAGAAGTAAGGCGCTGTTGATATCATTCCGTTCGAACATTTTGATTGTGCACACGGAGATTTTTTTTTTTGGGGGGGGGTTATCCCTTCTGCATTCTACCTTGGTTTCTTATGTTCGGTTAGTTATGCTTTTGTTGGTGCATTTTCTTATTATTTTCTTTTTTTCATCATTTTTCACTAGAATATTTCTTACAAACTAGTGTGAATTATTAAGATGGAAGTAAAATAAGTATTCCAGAGCGAAAGCAATGCCATTTATATTATCCTTTGAAAAATAATTGAACTAAAATGAATCAAGACAATATCTTTGCTGAAACTTATCTTGATGACGAAATGTAAGAAAAAATATGACTTGTTTTCTTTTAGTTGCGTGCATTACTTTCCTTTAACTGCTGGAAACGCAAATCTATTTTAAGTTGTAAGCAGTGGCGGATCCACGGGGGGGGCTCTGGGGGCTTGAGCCCCCCCAGAGCTAGAAATACTCTATCGATTAGGGAAGTTTTAAAAAAATTGCAAATTTTCACATGAACTGAAATTTTTAAAAGTAGCTGTGTATATACAGTTGACTCTCTTTTTAACGACGGTCTCTTTCCAAAGACGATATTTCAAAGTCCCTACAACTCCAATGTAAAAAATTTCTATTCAAAGACGACGTCGTTTCTTTTTAACAACGATTTTTTTTTCCTCTTACGCTACACGAATAGGAGACAAATTTTTTAAGAGTGGGAAAAAAGTGTCAGGGAATGTCAAAAGTGCAATTCGCAAGACAATCTCAACTACTTGAGTGTATTATCAAAGGTCTTTTAGAAGCAAAGAGAAAGTTCTTGAAGCAGCATAAAAATTTAGTACGGGATCCAAATCCAAACGGCCCAAAGTCAGTGTGGCCGGTTGGAAGAGTTTACCAAGGCAATGCTGCATGCAAATGGTTGCATGAAGCAAGAGCATCCAACATTCTAATTTGGCCCCACCATGGTCGAGTGGATAAGACACTCGACATGATAGACGACGGAAGTGTGAAGGTCCCGCGTTTGGGCCTATCGCGCGGCTTTTGATCTATCTGGTCTATCTGATCTATAACTATCTGGAGTTTTTCCAGATGGTTTTCTCCAGATTTAACGTGAATACGCGTTAGAACCTCTGAAAAAATCCTCCGACCAAGGCAACCGCCCCAATATGGCATAGCGCTCGCAACTGGGAAAAGTGCCTGGTTAAACCCAGGTCACGTCCGTAAATCTAGCCGTTCGAAGTCTTACGCAGTTTTCTCCGAAACTTCTCATAAATACGGATTAAGACTCGTTAGAAAAACACCTACGTAGGGCACCCCGTACTCGGCCTAGACCCCTCGTGTAGATAATTGTTCGTATTACTAAAATAAAATAAAATAAAATAAAGCAATTACTGCAGTGCTGTTATTCTGGCAGAAAAATTTGGAATGCAAAAATTTCAGGCTTCGGCTGGTTAGCTAGAAAAATTCATAAAATGGAAGCTGAAGCATTTCACATTTGAGAAAATCTGGAAGAAAGAATAACGGGAAGGCGAAAAATGAAACAACTGACTCATTTTGATTTTCTTTAAACCTAATTTTATTGTATTGCTTGTTTTTACTACCTTTTTTATGGTAACTTAAAATAAATTTTTTGGATAATAAAGTAATATAATGATAATAAAAGTAACATCGTTAAACACGCCAATATATCAAGAAAAATAGGATAGGTGCTATAGGATTACGGCCAATTATCTGCACATGGAATCAAAGCCGATGGGTGGGGTACACTCCGTGGGGGTCTTTCTAAGGGGTCCTAAAACTTATTTACTCTAAGTTTCGGAAGAAAACACGGAAAACTCCGAACAGTTAGGTCGGCGAACGCGAACTGGTTTTGAACCACACCTTCGGAAGTGTAAAGGGAAATGTTATTCTTTTACAAATTCTGTTTATGGAAGATCTCTATTTAAGGACATTTTTTCACATTTTCACGGTTCCTTGAAAGTCGTTAAACAGAGAGCCAACTATATATATATACATATACCAAGAATATTTACACCAATACTTATTGAATCCTTGTGGACTAAACATAATTTCTCTATTTACAAAAATGATAGATCTTTTATTTTAAAACAGAGGGAGGGGCAAATTTTATTGACTCGCTATCGCCACAGTGGCTGGAGACAGTTCCTAGCTTTACTTGTACTGTGGAACCTGTCTAATGGGACTACCCTAGGGAAGAACAAAACTAGTCACCTTATAAAGGTGGTAAAGTGTGATGGTTGTAAAGCGAAAGTGCATTAAAGTTGTCACTATAGAGACAGACGATCTCTTTGCCAAAGTGGTCACTTTAGCAGGTTCCACCGTATTTTAATGGACGACGGCACACTGATACGGGTAAAAAAATCTTCCGTTGCTCTCTTCATTTTATAGGGAGTTTGCGGTTTAGTGCAGAAATCTTTTACCGGTAAACCCCGAATTGCCATTAAAAGGTCGTAAAATTCGCGACGAGAATGCCCTCTTACCCATTACAGTCACGTTAGACGCAGCGCAATCAGCATCGGCCTTAAGTGATGCTGAAGCATGGACGAACAATCCAACCCTTCGCAGTTTGTACAACTTTCCTTCTTTCAATTGCTCTACCACCCAGAGACGTATGGGTACAAATCCTCATTATAAAAGTAAAACATATTCTAAGATATCAGACAATGAGAGTACTTGGCAATGTATAGCTGGTCTGGTTTTAAAAAAGAAAGCTCAAATTGTAAATAGCAGGTAATCGTGATAATAGTTGTAAAGCAATTGAGGTTGGTTTACTACAGTCCTCACAGAAAAGGATGGGAATTAATCTGGAAAACTTAATGCCATCCTAAAATGCGAAAATATATGCTGTGAACACTGTATATTGCACGGTGGCTGTGAAATGGGTTCAATAATGCATTCAGCAATTATACTCTGTACACTCTAAAATGTTAATGGGTAGGGCCCCGCGAACAACAACATTAATAAAGGTCGTTGCTGATTAGTCACGTCCTGTCGTCACTAGAGGGGTTAAGCCGACATTTTTCTACCGAAATTTACGTTAATGACCAGTCGGGATCTACCAACAAAAGATTAATGTGTTAAACTGAAAACCCTGCCCCCCCGCCCACAATGGAGAGAGCAACGGAACATTTTTCCCCCGTATCAGTTCCGTCGTCCATTGCAACGCATAAAACACGTGGCTTATGAGCATTGGCTTTAACTTGATCGGTATAGGGCGCACGATAGCTCTGCCTCCCCCCCCCCTTCCAAGTTTTCTTTAGACGGTTCTTGCAGCAGACAACATACTTATTTAGTTGTGATATACCATGTCTAATTATAGATTGGAGAAAAAATATTGGGAAATCAATGTATCATCCTAACGAAAAACCGAGCCCCCCCCCCCCAGATGGTTTCTCTGAATCCGCCCCTGTTTGTAAGGTGCGTCGTATCTGCCTATTTTATTTTCGAAATTTGTTTTGTGAACCTCCATTTAAATAGCTCATGAGCCGCCACTTGCTACAGGAGATAGCCACTTGGGATTCCTAGTCACTTGATGTCTATGTTACATTCTCCTATCCCCGCACTATGTACATCTATCATAAGGCATCCCACATCAGGTACACATCAGTACAGAATCAGAGACGTGCACCGCACAAGGAGTGCGCAAAGACTGATGTTTAACAGTGAATTATATGTATTGTTAGCTCCCCTTTTTACGACTTTACAGACGGTGAATGGACATCATCGCTCAAACACTGTTCTTTGCACTTGCCATAATCCGTTCCAACAGTGAGCTATTCTTCGCTATTCACGTATACATGGTAAAGGCAAGAACAGCTTGGTTACTGATCATCCTTAAAAGAAAGCGAAATGTTTCAAGGGGGGGACGAAGTTTCGGACTCAGGTTTTGGAAATACCTGTAGCCTGGAAACGAAAGGGTTAAAAAATATTGATTGAGGTCAAGTCTAAAAATCTAAAAAGCAAATTTAAATTTCAAAATAACCGATTTTAGACACGCAGCTTTTAACTAAGCATCAAAACTCTATTCTATCTAGTGTAAATTCAGTTTCATGGAGGGGGCTATAGCCCCTATAGCCCCCCCCGTAGATCCTCCTCTGCCTATGCCCCCCGCCAAAAGCAAACGATGTTCGACCCACTCCACACCCACAGACAGATAAAACTTTAAATCCGACCACCAACCAAGAAATGAAACACCAAAGATTCGAAAAAGAAACTTCAATTAAATGAAACATCCTTTCAACTCTTTTCGACTCCTTTCGACTCTGAGTCGATAGAAGATTCGAAAAAACCCCTCCAATTAAATGAAACATCCTTTCAACTCTTTTCGGCTCCTTTCGACTCTGAGTCGATAGAAGATTCGAAAAACTAACGAATCTCAACGATAGTATACAATCACCGAAACAGAGCGAAACACTGAATCAGTAAAGATTCGTTGCTGCACCAACTCAGTGACCAACTCACCCACACCCACTCATTTACTGTTTCAAATCATCTATCGACTCAGAGTCGTAAAGAGTCGAAAAGATTCGAAAAGAGTCGTAAAGAGTCGAAAAGAGTTGAAAGAGTAAGGGAAAATCTCTGGGAACGGCAAAGGGAAAATAAGTTTTTCTTCCCTTCGCACTTGGAATGTATTTCCCTTGAGGGCTTGAGATTCGAATCAGTAGAGAGTGAGTGTAAAGACTGAGCCACTCAGTACCAAGATTCGAATCACTGATTCGACTCATCGAATCATTGGCCATCTCTAATAGTTACCATTTATTTTTAATGAAACTAAAGGTTCATTCTACAGCTTTTTGTATCAAAATAGATGTAGGAAAAGTTTGAAATAAGCTAATTGCTATCAATTTACATGAAATTCTTCTGAAGAGCTTTATATACTTTGCTAATATTAGTATCAATAATATCTAATGCATGCATATAGTATCATCTTTTCCCCACAAGCACAAATAGTCAACGACCTCCAAATGCGTATATGGGTCCGTGAGCGATTTCTTTTTTCTTTTTTTTTTCGGGGGGGGGGAGGGGGGATAAATTTGTTCAAAATAAATTCTCGAGATTTTCTCTCCGTTTTACATGAACAGATTGGAAAAATCCTTTGACCACTTATCCGATCTACTTGCATGATTGCAGTACACCCTTCAATAGTTTTTCAACGATTTCTTACTTTCCGAACATGTACCATGTAAGGAAAGTATTGTAATCATGAAAAAATTCGACTTCGAAATTTTGGTGTATTTACACATTTTTAGGTCTTCTGAATTAATTTATGCTGTTTTGACGAGATGAATGCATGTATGTGTGTGTGTGTGTGTGTGTGTTTGTGAGTGAACACGATAGCTCCTACACGGGGTTTCCATTGAGCTTAAATTTTGTTCATATGTTATAAGCCATCATCGTAAGACCGGGATTGATTTTGATGTGTATAGGACTTATAGTTTTTCTACAGGGATACGACAAAGATTTCTTTTACATTATGGCAACGGCATATAGGGAGAAATTCTTGAAAGTGCGCTAGCGTTCAAAAGCGTGCATTCAATTGAGCTTCAATTTGGTATATATGTTACAGACCACTGTCACAACACTGGTATTGATTTTGGTATGTATAGGATTAATAGTTTTTTTACAGGGTTTCAATAAAGAATTGTTTTTCATTACGGCAAGTGAACGGAAATTCTTGAATGTGCGCTAGCATAGGTATATGATATGATACAGAAATAGATGGTAATGAATTTTTGCACCAGAAGGGTGTTTTACTTTTTATTTGTAACTTAAGATAATTTCTAATATTTGCAGCATTCGCCAGAAGTTCTAAATAAATTAACTTTCTAAAGATAAAATTGTAATGAAGCTAAGGCTGCTGTTCTTACGTTTCCTGTACCTAGAACGTTGATCAGAGAAAATATTATTCAATTCTAACGCGGCCTTCTACTTCTTACATACATGCTATCACAAGCTGATAGCACCAGCGTGAGCATTCGACCTTTCTCTTGCAGACTAGTGCTGTCCCATCAAGAAAAGAATTTTTTTTTAAATATATAAATATTTCTTAGTTTTCTGGTTGTGAACATTTAAGCAATAGCTTCGAAAGGATTTTCTAATGTATATATTGAACAATATAGACATCATCGTTGAGAGTTTGGAATGGCACACGTTTAGAAAATATACTGAAGTCTTCTTTCAAAATTTCACGTTTAGTACTCTCGAAATGTACCATGTAAGGAAAGTATTGTAATCATGAAAAACATCGCCTTCGAGATTTTAGTGTATTGACTCGTTTTGAGGTCTTCTGAATTCATTTATGCTATTTTTAAGAGATGTATGTATGTGTCTTTGTGTATGTGAGTGAACACGATAGCGTTTAACGCGGTTCGATAGAGCACAAATTGGGTATATAAGTTATAAACCGATGTCTGAAGACCGGTATTGATTTTGGTGTGTATAGGAATTATAGTTTTTCTACAGGGCTACGACAAAAATTTTTTTTACATTATGGCCTATGGGGTGAAATTCTTGAAAGTGCGCTATCGTTTATTTAAATGCTTGGTAATGACCTTAATCGTAAGTGTTCGGAAAGTCGAGTGGAATCAATCCAGATTTATTACATTCTGAACATGTACCATGTAAAGAAAGTATTGTAATCATGAAAAAATTCGACTTCGTGATTTTAGTGTATTGACACGTTTTGAAGTCTTCTGAATTCATTTATGCTATTTTTACGAGATGTATGTATGTGTGTGTGTGTCTGTGTGTGTGTGTGTGTTTGTGTGTATGTGAGTGAACACGACAGCTTCTATACGGGGCTTCCCATTGAACTTATATTTTGTACATATGTTATAAACCACCATCGTAAGACCGCTATTGATTTTGATTTGTATACGACTTATAGTTTTTGTACAGGGCAACGACAAAGATTTCTTTTACATTATGGCAACGGCACATAGGGAGAAATTCTTGAAAGTGCGCTAGCGTTTAAAAGCGTGCATTCAATGGAGCTTCAATTTGGTATATATGTTACAGACCACTGTCACAACACTGGTATTGATTTTGGTATGTATAGGATTAATAGTTTTTTTACAGGGCTTCAATAAAGAATTGTTTTTCCTTACGGCAAGTGAACGGAAATTCTTGAATGTGCGCTAGCATAGGTATATAATATGATACAGAAATAGATGGTAATGAATTTTTGTACCAGAAGGGTGTTTTACTTTTTATTTGTAACTTAAGATAATTTCTAATATTTGCAGCATTCGCCAGAAGTTCTAAATAAATTAACTTTCTAAAGATAAAACTGTAATGAAGCTAAAGCTGCTGTTGTTACGTTCTCTGTACCTAGAACGTTGATCAGAGGAAATATTATTCAATTCTGACGCGGCTTTCCACTTATTACATACATGCTATCACAAGCTGATAGCACCAGCGTGATCATTCAACCTTTCTCCTGGTGCAAGGCACTATCCCATCAAGAAAAGAATTTTTTTTAAATATATAAATATTTCTTAGTTTTCTGGTTGTGAACATTTAAGCAATCGCTTCGAAAGGAGTTTCTAATGTATACATTGAACAATATAGACATCATCGTTGAGAATTTGGAATGGCACACGTTTAGAAAATATACTGAAGTCTTCTTTCAAAATTTGACGTTTATTACTCTCGAACATGTACCATGTAAGGAAAGTATTGTAATCATGAAAAACATCGCCATCGAGATTTTAGTGTATTGACACGTTTTGAGGTCTTCTGAATTCATTTATGCTATTTTTACGAGATGTATCAGTGTGTGTGTGTGTGATTTTGTGTGTGTGTACGTGTGTTTGTGTGTATGTGAGTGAGCACGATAGCACCTAAACGGTACATTCGATTGAGCTCAAATTGGGTAAATATGTTATAAACCACCGTCTCCAGCCCGATATTGATTTTGGTGTGTATAGGACTTACAGTTTTTCTACAGGGCTACGACAAAGATTTCTTTTACATTATCGCCTATGGGGAAAAATTCTTGAAAGTGTGCGAGCGTTTATGTAAATGCTTGGTAATGATCTTAATCGTAAGTGTTTGGGAAGTCGAGTGGAGTCACTCCAGATTTTTTACTTTCCGAACATGTGCCATGTGAGGAAAGCATTGTAATCATGAAAAAATTCGACTTCGAGATTTTGGTGTATTGACACGTTTTGAGGCCTTCTGAATTCATATATGCTATTTTTACGAGATGTATGTGTGTTTGTGTATGTGAGTGAACATGATAGCTCCTAAACGGGGCATTCGATTGAGCTCAAATTGGGTATATATGTTATAAACCCCCGTCGAAAGACCGGTATTGATTTTGGTGTGTATAGGACTTATAGTTTTTCTACAGGGCTACGACAAAGATTTCTTTTACATTATGGCGTATGGGGAGAAATTCTTGTAAGTTCGCTAGCGTTTAAGCGGTGCATTCGATTGAGCTCAAATTAGGTATATATGTTATAAACAACCATCGTATGACCGGTATTGATTTTGATATGTACAGGACTTATAGTTTTTCTACAGGTCTACGACAAAGATTTCTTTTACATTATGGCGTATGGGGAGAAATTCTGGAAAGTGCGCTAGCGTTTAAACGGTGCATTCGATTGAGCTTCAATTTGGTATATATGTTTGAATTATTCATCGATTAAAAGTTATTTAAATACTTGGTAATGATCATAATCGTAAGTGTTCGGAAAGTCAAGTGGAGTCACTCCATATTTTTACTTTCCGAACATGTACCATGTAAGGAAAGTATTGTAATCATGAAAAAATTCGACTTCGAGATTTTGCTGTATGGACACGTTTTGAGGTCTTCTGAGTTCATTTGTGCTATTTTTACGAGATGTATGTATGTGTGTGTGTGTGTGTGTGTGTGTGTGTGTGTGTGTGTGTGTGTGTTTGTGTCTATGTGAGTGAACACGATAGCTCCTAAACGGGGCATTCGACTGAGCTCAAATTGGGTATATATGTTATAAACCACCGTCGCAAGACCGGTATTGATTTTGGTGTGTATAGAACTTATAGTTTTTCTACAGGGCTACGACAAAGATTTCTTTTACATTATGGCCTATGGGAGGAAATTCTTGAAAGTGCGCTAACGTTTCAACGGTACATTCGATTGAACTCAAATTGGACATATATGTCATAAACCACCATCGTAAGACCGGTATTGATTTTGATGTGTATAGGACTTATAGTTTTTCTACATGGCTACGACAAAGACTTTTTTTACAGTATGGTGTATGGGAGGAAGTTCTCCAAAGTACGCTAGAGTTCAAACGGTACATTCGATTGAACTCAAATTGGGCATATTTGTTATAAACCACCATCGTAAGACCGGTATTGATTTTGATGTGTATAGGACTTATAGTTTCTCTACTGGGCTACGACAAAGATTTCTTTTACATTATGGCCTATGAGGGGGGGGTGGGAATTCTTGAAAGTGCACTAGCGTTTAAACGGCGCATTTGATTGAGCTTCAATTTAGTATATATGTTTGACGAATTCATCGATTAAAATTTATTTAAATGCTTGGTAATAGTCTTAATCGTAAGTGTTGGGAAAGTCGAGTGGAGTCACTCCAGATTTTTTTTATTTTGGAACACACTACCACAGGATGCGGTTTGCTTCTTTGCTGGAGAGACGGCGTAAGGTTGGAAAATAGCTTTCCACATCTTCGCTCCTGGTATGGTGGCTGTCTGGTCAGACCGCTTTCGCTACCTTGCGTTTATTCTTTCGCCGTGCAGAAGAAACTGCGAATTATTTCTTTTCCTTCTCTTTTTTATTGTTTCGTGAGTTCTTGTTTCATTTATTTCTTTTTGGGGCCCGATTACTGCGCAGGCCAAGAAGGCTGTGGCTCACTTTCAGCTCACTTTCTATAGTCCCCAAAATGATTAAAATAAAGTTCAAACTATGATCTGAGAGTGCCTGTTGCCAACTTTCTATAATTTTGGGCATCGAATAAAAAAAAAAAATAGGCGAATGGAGAGACCGGGTCTAGTTGTTACATTTTTCACGTTTTTGTTTTAAGTGATAAACGTAAAACAAAAGTTTCATATTATACTTCATTTATTATGTAATCCACTGATGCTTTAACCGCATAAAAAAAAACGTCAATTTTTCAACTCAAAAAAATTCTTTAATAAATGTTTTCCGACTTTATCAACTGAACCCAGCATGGGGTAAGTTGATTCATGAACGGATCAAACTGTTACGGACTTGATTTCGATGCTACGGTGAACAAATAAATAATGATATGAAGTTATAAATTAAAAATTAGTTCAGAAATATAATTAGAAATCCTAACAGTACATGTAACATGAATCTAAAGTATTTGAAATAATACTTAGAAGGAAATTTAAATTCTGTATTATTCCTAGATAACATAGCCAGTACACTAACAGCTTAATATTAGTATAAAAAATGAAAAAAATAACAAACTATAAGTCATAATCATTTCCTTAAAGCATTTATAAACAGTTGCTTTAAATAAAGAAAAACCAGTGACATGAGAGGTTTTGTTTTTAATGGTTCAGTTAGAGCCAAAAGGTAAATCTAATTTACAGTTGACACACGTATAGGTAGGGCTATCCTCGCAACAATCTATATGTGAGCACATTTTTTACGTAAAATACATTAAATCAAGCCTTGTCAAGGTTTAGATGTTGAATAAGTTTCCAAACACCCCAAACAAAATTCATCTTCGTCAGTCCCCAAATCAGACTGACTCTGATTTACTTTATTTTGTATGACCTTCAAGGGGAACTTCTCCTCTTACAATTTTTTCTCGCAATTTATTGGCATCACTGATAGAAAAATCTGGAGTGACTCCACTCGAGTTTCCGAACACTTACGATTACGATCATTACCAAGCATTTAAATAAACGCTAGTGCACTTTCAAGAATTTCCACTCTTAGGCCATAATGTAAAAGAAATCTTTGTCGTAGCTAGCCCTGTAGAAAAACTATAAGTCCTATACACATGAAAATCAATACCAGTCTTGCGACGGTGGTTTATAACATATATCCCCAATTTGAGCTCAATCGAATGTACCGTTTATATAAACGCTAGTGCACTTTCAAGAATTTCCACTCTTAGGCCATAATGTAAAAGAAATCTTTGTCGTAGCTAGCCCTGTAGAAAAACTATAATTGCTATACACATGAAAATCAATACCGGTCTTGCGACGGTGGTTTATAACATATATCCCCAATTTGAGCTCAATCGAATGTACCGTTTATATAAACGCTAGTGCACTTTCAAGAATTTCCACTCTTAGGCCATAATGTAAAAGAAATCTTTGTCGTAGCTAGCCCTGTAGAAAAACTATAAGTCCTATACACATGAAAATCAATACCGGTCTTGCGACGGTGGTTTGTAACATATATACCCAATTTGAGCTCAATCGAATGTACCGTTTATATAAACGCTTGTGCACTTTCAAGAATTTCCATTCTTAGGCCATAATGTAAAAGAAATCTTTGTCGTAGCTAGCCCTGTAGAAAAACTATAAGTCCTATACACATGAAAATCAATACCGGTCTTGCGACGGTGGTTTATATATGACATATATACCCAATTGGAGCTCAATCGAATGCCCCGTTTAGGAGCTATCGTGTTCACTCACATACACACAAACACACACACATACATACAATAGCATAAATGAATTCAGAAGACCTCAAAACGTGTCAACCCTACTAGCAATTTTGCTCGGGTTATCACCGGCCACGTAGCCGGCCGTCAATGGCCCGAGCAAAATGCTAGTAGGGAATAGAGACCAAAATCTCGAAGTCGAATATTTTCATGATTACAATACTTTCCTTATATGGTACATGTTCGGAAAGTAAAAATCACACTATCAAAAACTTGTGGTTTATGTTGATACACCGTATGCATCGCTTTCAAAATACTTTCCAGCATACTCTTGTATGTCCTCATGCTATTGTATAATAAATAGATATCCTGTTTTCTATATATACAGGGTCTCCCAAAGAGCTGGAAAGGGGGATTAGTTATTTATGTATTAGAGATAAGTGGCCAGTGAAAATTGATAAACTGTTTAAAATAACGTCAGAAATAAGACTCCGTTAAGAAAAAATACCTCTAATTAATTTTCAAAAATTTACACTTTTTAAATTTGTATACGACCCCCATATAAAAACATTCCGAATTACTAAAATGTGCTCCACACACTGATGAGGTGATGTATCAAATTTGAGCCTTTCATCATACAACGTCGCAGAGATATCTTAAAAGAAAGAGGATCGCGGACTACATATGATTTTGAATAAACGCTTATTGCTAAAGTGAAAAAAAAAAAGATTTTCTTTCGTAATTCCAGCACGACCCCTGAAATCGCGATCTTTCGACGTTATTTTTTTTACCTTCGACAGCCATGGAAAAGTGGTTCAAGACAGACTTATATTTATCCTCATATCTCTTGAGACTTTTTAAGGTTATTTATTCTCAAATTGTGTATGTCACCTCATGAGTGTATGGGGCACATTTTACTCACTAGGAATTGCTTTGTACGGGGGTTGGATACAAATTCAAAAAGTGCAACTTTATTAAAATGAACGACAGGAATTTTTTCTTGACGGAGTCTTATTTTCGACCATATTTTGAACATTTTTTCAACTTACACTGCCCACTTATCTCTAATAGATAAAGAATTAAAGCCCGTTACAACCTTTTTGGGACACCCTGTATATATATATATATATATATTAATGATTATGTCATTTTATCTCTCACCCTCTTTACTGAAAATTGTCCCAAAAATGTGTCCCAAAAAAGTGACATAAAAATACGACATAATTTTACATATATTTAAATACTATTAGTTCACAACAGCTTTAATCTACTGTTACACTATTTCGTAAGCTGTAGAATATGCATCACATGTATTTTTTACATATATTTAAATGCTATTAGTTCACAACAGCTTTAATCTATTGTTACAGTATTTCGTAAGCTGTAAAATATGCATCACATGTATTTTTCTATAAATACTTTGCAATCATAAAACTTTCAACATAGGGTTAGTAGGCGAAATACACGAAAGATGAGAGATAAAATGACATAGTCAATTAATATCGTTTTAATATGGCAATAATGAAACTAAAAAATTAGGGGGGTTTAGAGGGGTCTCCCCTTGACGAGGCCTGATCAGCCGAGTTCTATATATATATATATATATATATATATATATATATATATATATATATATATATATATATATATATATACATACATATATATATATATATATATATATATATATATATATATATATATATATATATATATATATATATATATATATATATATATATATATATGTATGCGAGAACAAAAAAGCGTCCAGCACCGGAAGACAGGTGCTTGAATGAAACTGAAGTCTAATTTCATTTATACAGATTTGTAACTTAATCATGTACACGTATATTGTTCACTGTTTCCCCTAAAACAAATAATCAACGGATGATGACGGAAACAGATGACCCTCCCGCGGAGAACGAGAAAGACAGGCTCCGGTGCTGACATGTTGGTCACACCCTTTTCATAACTAAGAGGCATGGGATCCAGGGGGTGTGACCATCTTAATCGGAGGCAACCACAGTAAGCTGACCACACTCCCTACGTCACGTGACTCTTAGTTGGCAAAAAGCTGTAACCAAAATGTCAGCACCGCAGCCTGTCTTTCTCGTCAGCCACGTGACCTTCCCAGAACGAAGAACTTACCTCCACAGTGTCTCTCCTGAATCCTTTGGACATGAATAAGTAGATCACCGGATTCGTGGCCGTTCCCGTCTTGCAAAAGAGAGCAGCGAGAATTCTGAAGATCCAAGGGATGCGCTTCGCATCTCCATAAGCCTCAGCCAGACAAACGATGGCGTAGGGAAGCCAAACGATGATGTAGGAAGCGGCGATAACGGAAGTTAACTGCAATAATTCATTAATAAAATAGTTACTTCGATTGCAATTCAGCATCTCCACGAGCATTTCATAGCTGCTAAACTCTACGTTGTACAGAGTGTCCCATAACTATTGGTACATATTTTAAGGGAAGATTTAAGGTGTCAGAATCACATAGCTATCTGCGGTGAAGAACGCCGTTTTCACTTACCTGTAAATTATCCCTTTGCGAAAAGTGTGGTGGTGTCCGTCCGTTCTCTTAACCAAGTTTCGTTAACAGTGGGCTTGTCTCCAAAAAATTCATAAATTTCACGAATAATACAAATTTCAAGAAATTAAACAGAGTTTTTAAGCTATCAATTTTAGTCACGTATTTCTGCTAAGGATGCATTAGTTTTTGGTGAACAAAAGTCGGAAAGTTGACGATTATTTTAGCACTTATTCCAAAGTGATTATTAACAGTTCCAAGTTGAATTCCATACACGTTCTTAGAAAGACTCTAGACGATAAAATTCTGCTAACCATGCCCAATGGCGCAATGTACAAATAGCCCCCCTCCCCCGCAAGTGCGTTGTTTTGCCCTCTTCTGGATCACCTGATACAGAATATTATAGTTTACATTAGTAAATAAAATTAGCAAACAATAGTTATTAAAAATTTTAATGGTCTTTGGAGGAACTGTAAAATTTCACACAAATTTAGCGAAATAAGTTTAATGGTTGGCCGTTGGGATCTCTCATTCTCCCCCTCCCCCCCCCCTGCCAAACCGCGTTTCCACAATAGTTACTCATAATTTAAGAGCTATTGAAGACATCTAACTTAAGCATTACACCCCAAAAAGTATTTTTAACCCTCTATGAAGTGACGGAAAGTTAATACCCAAGCCAAAGCCGGGAATCGAACCCGACCCCAAGGTGAGATAGAATGGTCCGTAAGCCACTACACCAATTGGGTGGCTTTTGTGCATCGATGAATATATATAACGGATTTTTGTGAAAAAATTCTACCACCGGACCGCGGATAGCAACGAGTAAGTGGTAAAGAAGGTAGATTTCGTTTTTGTCCAAAATCGAAATGACTGAAGGTTGTGCAGTTATGTTTTGATGACACTGAAGAATGGTGATCATCAAAAGATAACTGCACAACCACTTCTTAACTTTCTACTCCAAAGGTCGAAAAAAATGATTACCGCTTTATTATCATTATACAAAGATGGTACTGAAGACTAGTGTGAACAAAAAAAAAAGGTCACGTGACTTACAAACAGATCATAAAAAAAAAAAAAAAAATAAATTAACTATGTCAGGAAATAACAATTCTTTAAGCTGTCTCTTCATAAGGTATACCTTAGGTCCCGAGCTGTCACTTTAAGAAACGGTAAACCTATGCCAAATATGAAACTTTCAGAAAATGTTCTCTAACGTGCAACATTATGCGCGACGAAAATTTTTGTAGTGCAAAAGTACGTTCAAGAATTATTTTAGAAAGTTTCGTATCTTGAAAAGGATTATCGTGCCTAACAGTATGTACAACAGCGTTTCATGAGACTTTCTGAATTTTTTTTTTTTTATTCCCCGACGCGATTGATTTATTTTGTTGTTGTTACTAATGGACTCTTAGCAAACAATAGTTATTAAAAAATTTAATGGTCTGTGGAGGAACTGTAAAATTGTTACAATTCACACAAATGTAACACAAATCCCACACAAATGTTCGCGGAGCGGTGCCAGATCCTCCTTATAGGACGGCGATGGGCGAAAGGGATTGTTTCCATTTCAATGAGCCCCAGTAAGAGGACGTCCGACTTAGCTCGGGGGTCTCCTAATTTTGAACAGGATGATTTCAGAAGAGACCTAGCACTTGAAATCGACACTCTCAGGCAGTGGCGGCTCGCCTGTTTGAGCACATGAGCACGTGAATCCCAGAAGGAAAAACTAAAAATTAATCACACTAACAAATTAAATAAAAAATATATTAAGTACACATCTAAATTTTTGTGGATTTAAAACATGAATTTTTTCTGTCCCCCCCCACACACACACTATTATTAAATATGCTTAACTTATAGCTAATGCAGTGCAGTTTACGTTACTACAGCACAAAATCCTCGATCTCACGTATGATCGAAGAAACGTCCTTCTAAACCGCTCTTTGAGAACAGAAGCGGTTAGAACTGCGGGAGAGATAAGGCGCTGCTGATATTCCCTGAGCACATTTTCAGTGTGCTCACGGACCATTTTTTTTTTCGGTTATCTCTTCCGAATTCTTCCTTGGTTTGCTATGTTCGGTTAGTTAATCCATTTTTTCCACATTTTCTTATTATTTTCTTTATCTGTATCATTTTTTCAGAAAAATATTTTTTTACAAACTAGTGTAAATAATTAAGATGGCAGTAAAAGAAGTGTTTCGGAACTAAAGCAATGACATTTTTCAACATTGTCTTTGAAAAGGAAAATTGAAATAAAATCACTCAAGTCAACATCTTTGCTAAAACTTAGCCAGATGACGAAATGTAAGACTAGAAATTATTATTATTTTTTGAAAAGTTGCATGCATTGTCTTCCTATAACTGCTGAAAACGCAAATATATTTTAACTTATTAGTTGCGTCATATCTGCATATTTAATTTTCGAGCGCATTGCAGCCACGACAGATTTTAAATGCACCAGCTCACACGGTCGCACAGCAGTCCAGCCGAGGGAGGAGTTCGCCCTCCCAATCAATGGCCAAGCCGGTGCTGCTCCATTTTCCGTGTTCTTACGGGAACAGAATTTAGTGACTAGCTTAATTTAAGAGTTCAAGGACTGTGAATTATAGAAAAAATACACACTGAGTACTAGACAAAAAGTGGTTATTTTCAAAGGCTAGGGGCACTTTTTAATGAACTAAACTCAGTTTTTGGAGGTCAGTAGTAGGGCACAACATATTTTTACAATCCTACACATATCTAAACATATTCAACCGAGAAAAGGCAAATTGTAATCTCAACCCTCTGTGCGATGCCTTCATTAGGGGAGCATAGAAAAAGTTTGGGATTTTACGATTTCCAATCATCTCAGCTCAGTATTTTGAACTCTATTCCGGTTGGAACCCTTTTGACCCAGAATTTATTAGAAACAATTCTAATAAATCCCAGTTTATTCGCGTTTTCAATTATTATTATGCTGTTTTATTATTTCCAGTTAACGGCATTTTTAATTAAAATGAATCGATAAGTGAAACAAAGAGGAAAATTTTGTTTCCTCGGGCTTATTTTCTTCTCCCTGTCTTAGAATAAAAATCAGAAGCGGGAAAAATTTCTCTCTTAAGTAAATCTCAGCTTCCTCAAACTTTTCATTTACGGACGCAAAAATTAAGTTCAGGGATAATAAATTAAAATAACATACTTTTTAATTGATTTAATATATTTATTTTTTATTTTCTTTCTTGTGGAGATTAAAAGGAGATTGTTAGAGTTTCACGATAGTCTCGATTTTCAAAGCGAGAAATACACTTAGGGTGAGATCATAAATAGGTCAAAAGCATACGCAAGCTCTGAATTGCTTATTATTCGCACTACGGCAATGAGTTCTGTATCAAAAACTTCCGATTTTATCATACTATAGTGAAACCTCTACGAGCGGACACCCCCTGTATAGCGGTCACACCTCTGAACGGCCAATTTTTCATGGCACGGATTTTTTAGCTCATAGACTTAAAGTTAAAATAACCTCTATCAGCGGCCACCAGCCACCCCCCCTCTAAACGGCCACAGAGTGGGATCGCCCATCTCATTTTTTCGGGAAATTCTACTCTCTCCATGGTTTAATTTTGAGCGGAAAAACTAGGGATGGACGCGAGACGCCAATTTTCCGTCTCGCGTCTCGCAAAACAGCCTAAAAGCTTTGTCTCGTCTCGCAAAAATCCCTATACCGTAATGTTAAAAATGTCTGTCTCGTCTCGCAAAAAAGCTGTAAATCTCTGTCTCGTCTCGCAAAATATCGTCTCGCGTCCATCCCTAGGAAAAACACAAAGTCAGGTTTAGGGTCGAATATAAGACCGAGGGGGAACTGGACAATCAGGCGTTGAAGGTGTCCTACAAATGAGTTTTTGTCCCTTCCAGGTGCTAATTCCGTCGTTGACGAGAAATTTCCCGATGTTTGTAATCGCGAGCAAGCTAAACTTTCAACACATGCGATTTCAGGGAAAATCCATGAAATTATCGAAAATTCCGAAGCGGCGACAAAGAAATCGGTTAGAGATCTGATTTTTAATGTAAAAAACGAACTTAAAAATGGTTGTTTCAGAGAAAAGTAAAAACTTAAAACAAACACAAATTGTATCTTTTTTTGTCAAAAAATGTAAGAAAACATTAAATAAAGTACTATTTTCTCTTTAGAAAAGTTTTAAATTTCATTTTAAATAAGGAATATGTGTCAGACTTTTTATATTACGCACTATAGCAATTATCTTGTAATAGTAAATAAAACCCTTCAGAACGGCCACATCCTCTGAGCGGCCAAATATTGGGTTGGCAACAAAGTAATTGCGTTTTCTGGTATAAAATTCAAGGAAATAAGTTTTCAACCAGTTTTTAATTACAGGTAAGCTGCGCCTGAACATACGATTCATATTTTTTACATTTTAAAGAAAGAATTTCACTGGCAGTATTTTTTTTCGACCATAAAAGATGGCCACCCTCCCCCTTTTTTCGCTTCTATCCTCCTTAGAGGACAATATTAAAAATGTCCTGAAATTAATTTTTAGGTATTCGTGACTGCTGTATTTTACAGAAAGAATTTCACGGATATCTCTATTTTTATTTGAGATCACGCGGGATATGTGAAAAGAACTTTTTGGCCCCTTACCCCCCCCTATGATTACGAATTTTGGAAAATGCTCTCAGATCTAGGACGTATGTTGAAGAACTCACGTACGTGCCAAATTTCGCATAATTAGCTTCCGTAGTTTTGGCCAGGCGAGATATTGACATACGGAAAAACGCAATTACTTTGTTGCCAACCCAATATTTTCTGTACAGTGGGGTGGCCGCTCAGAGAGGTTTCACCTAGTAATTCATACTTAAAATAACGCCAAAAATTTAATTCAAAATAAAGTTGTTTAAAAATTGTGTGGGAAATCTCCCAAAGAAATCGGGAAGGTTGGCCGCTATGCTTTGAGGCGCAACCCTTTCCCAATGCTCACAAAAGGGCAGCCGTTGCCATCGCTCGACTTAACTACCAGCAAGATGTCGGACGATCGAAACGTTCATCGCGTGCAACAGATCTAGAGACCCTTTTATGACTCAACTGGCTGTGCGGCACAGCCAGCTGTCGTCAAAAAAGGGTCTCTAGATTTTTTCAGCATTGGGCCATCTATCCAGCTGTTCTCGCATTCTTTTCCATTTTCCAGCAGATGTCAGTGATGTTAAAAATATCGTGACCATTTTTTGACGGGAAAAGACGTGCTAAAAAGTAAAGGATTCTGGTGGAGCTATGTCCCCCGCAACTATTTTTATAGAGATCCAATCTATTCTTCGTGACTGGCAACAGTCAAAACGTCAGAGTTTGGTGTTTCCAGAGCGGGAACACTGCGCGTTAAAGGGTTAAGGTTAAGGTATGTCAGAGGGAGGTGGCGATTACTTCATCGACCCTCGCTTGGAACCCTTGGTGCCGCCACGGCTCGGTCTAACGCCAAAACGCCAACTTCCAGTCGCTGGAAGGGCAAAATAATATCGGTCATTAAAAGCGCATTTCTCTTCCAACAGGGAAAAGGGGGGGTCCTCCTTCATCCCCCCCCTCCTTCCACATTAGGCCAAAACGTCTAAAAACAAAACTTCCACAAAGAGAATCCTGAAAGCCGCTTAACCAGTTCGCTTCGACTCTCACAAAGACACGGCTCCGCAGCGTTTCTCCTTCTCTTCACAGCATTGCATTTTCCGCGCCGTGCAAGGCGTTTTTCCTTTTTTCTTTCTGCTTTTTCTCTCTTAGTCAAGGAGGGAGACTGCTCCTCGGGACTTGTTTCGGAGGATGGAGCGCGCATAGAGAGTTTTTTTTTTTTTTTTTTTGAAAAGGCGCAAAATCAAAGACAGCCGTCGAGAGCGGTTTCGCTGTAGAGCCAGGAAATGTTTAGATGCGGTTTATTGTGAACGAGACGAGCTGTTCAAGACTGGGCTTCTTTCGTATTTCATCGACGAAAATTCTTTAACCCTTTAAGGCGCAGTGTTCCCGCTCTGGGAACACCAAACTCTGACGTTCTAACGGTTGCCAGTCACGAAGAATAGGTTTGATTTCTATAAAAATAGTTGCGGGGGACACAGATCCACGAGAATTCTTGACTTTTTAAGCACGTCATTTCCCGTCAAAAAAATGGTCGATATATATGTTGATGTCGATGGTCGATATAATGGTCGAATAAATTTTTCTCATGTAAATTTTAATGAGACCGTGGCCAAATTACTTTTCGTCTCGCGCTCTCATTGGTTATTAATTATAGTGTATTAAGGAAAACCTGCACTAAGGGTATACGCCTAGGATGGGGGCTGTTTGAGGTTAAAGCCTTTTTAACCCTTTAACGCGCAGTGTTCCCGCTCTCGGAACACCAAACTTTGACGTTTTGACTATTGCCTGTAACGAAGAATAGATTTGATTTCTATAAAAATAGTTGCGGGTGACCTAGCTCCACGAGAATCCTTTACTTTTTAGCACGTCATTTCCCGTAAAAAAAGGGTCACGATTATTTTCAACAGCACTGACATCTGCTGAAAAATGGAAGAATGCGAGAACAGCTGGATAGATAGCCCAATGCTGAAAAAAGGGCAGCCGTTGCCATCCTCGACTTAACTACCA
>JAWZYV010003536.1:0-12778 GCA_038373885.1 Cheiracanthium punctorium | reverse complement strand
GTTATTAGCAACCGGGCCTGCTTCTTCGTTGCCATCGGAAGAAATGAGTGAAACATTGAGGCCTAATATTTAAATTTGCGCTGTTCGATTGTATGCGATTTGGGATAATAAACGTTAATTTATTTTATAATTAAAAAACAATTTTGTTATAGTTTTGTCATAATGATTTAATGACAAGGTGTTTTAGATGTAGGTAATAATTTTTTGAAGATTGCACTTTTTTTATGGAAATAAATCAACGAATTCAATCGTAGAATTCGAACTTTAAGTTCTGAATGTAAAGGTAAGTGTACACTTGTATTTAGAAATTCTACAAATTTATAGGATATAAAGCATGTTTTGTGAATTAATATTCATGTGTTATTTATAAATCATTTTAATCTGAAATCGTTTAACTTGGGTAGTTTATTATTCTAGTAAATAAGCGTGCGTTGTAATACTAGTTAGACATTCTTATCTGTTTAAATCTTTCAGTTGAAAATGTCATTTATCATTTATTATAAATGCAACTAAATGTGTGATATTGGTTTCAGTGCAGAAGTACTGTAAAATATGTTATTAATTTTTGCACATGTTTATGTAGGAACTTAAATTGAAGTTAATATTTTGTATAAGCGTTCATCATACTAAAATTCAAAGTTCCATTTAGATAATGGCTATAATAAAAAGTAATTAATTCAGAGATCGTTTGTTTTTAGTTTACTACAGTGTTTAGCGCAACTTGTGAAAAGGGATCTTGAAATTTTTCAAGTCCTAGAGCTGTTAGTTTATCTTAATTTGTATTCAAAGTCCGGGGAGCAGGTTTTTTTTTTTTTTTTTTTTTTTTTAAAGCTATAATCCTAATATACAGCAATGCAGGGACGAAAACATTTGTTTTCAATCGCCAGTTAATAATAACTTAAAAAAAAAAGGTGTTGGAATATTAGTGGTATTTCCTAGTATGGTTTTCTAAAATTTACATTTTTTCTTTGGAGAAGAAAAAGTATATGGAACTGACACTGAAAATTATAAATAATTTTTATTTCGAATGATAAAATTTTCGATAAATAAACTCATTTGAACTAACCAAAATAAAAACAGTTAACAAACGTGTTTTATCATACACTGTTACGTTATTCTTAATCCTTTTGATATATTATCTCCCCTTTAAGTTCGTACTACTATTTATGGAACACCCTTTATTTTGTAATTCATTCTAAATGTTTCTCGTTAAGTTAATTTACATTATTTTTCATGTAAATACCAAGGACTTGCAGTGCACAGGTTGTACTTAAAATTATAGCAAACATTCTTCTGATACCTACGCCTTACAAAAGATTAAAAATTAAATAGTATATCAGTACTTAAATTTTGTATACGTGAATTGTAAATATCAAATATTTTAAATTCTATTTCAGCTCCTCGTCATATATTTTGTTAAATGAAAATTTAATAACTACTAGTTAAATTTATTTTAAAAGTAATAATGGTTGTAACTGCTTTGAAAATGTGAAACTTAAACATTCAGTATAAAGAAATACATAAAAATGTCTGTATCATTTGTGTATTCGTTTACTTTAATGTATACTAAAAGTCAGCTTAATTTTTTCATGTATATTAAAATTCAAGATAAAGTAATGACTCATGAGAGTGAGCACTACTTTGTTTTTCCTTCAAATTACATGCATCTATTTACTTTAATGTCCGCGTGTATCAGAGTAAAGAAACTGTTAATGAGTTCGTACTTGAATTAGTAACACAATCACTACTTAAAACTACATTTAATAACGTTTCAAAGCATCGGAAAGCTTAAAAATTGCTTGATGTATACGGAAAGACGCGAGCATCCGTAGGCCTCTTTGGATGACTCACCGAAATACACGCGCAGGCTCGTTACTAATAGCAAAGGCCCCGGTCCGTTATTCTGATTGAGTTTCGAAAGAGGTTTTAAACTTATGACATCAAAATCACGCACTTTTCACATGCGAAACCTCAGTTATTTTAAAGTAATTTTTTCTTTTTCAACTGGCAATTTTAATCATTGTTACTGTCTCCAAGAGAACCAAAACGCAAGATATCATGCCGAAAATTTTAAGGTGCTGCGATTGAAATGAAAATCCTTCTTTACTTAAAAATTCGTAAAAAATCTCCTAATTTATATTTTCCTCTGGTTTTTCTTTTAAAAGAGGGCGAAATGTATGCTCCGTCATTTGACAAAATATAAAAGAGTTATGACGGATAGAATTTAAGATGCAGCAGTTTTAAAAATATTTTACGAAAGTCAGCGTCATATTTAATTTTATTTGAAAAATTCCCAAAAATATGAAAATTATGTTACACAGTCCGAACAAACAATTTTTAAAAGAAAACTTTCTCCTCTATCCGATGATGTAAATTTCGTTTTCTTGCGAGTGTAATTATCGGCATTATTACGTATTAAGCGAGAAAAATCGCTAAAAATCGGACAAAACATAAAATAAAACATTTTCTAATTCGAATTTCGAAAAAATCGCTCCGAGGCGTGTTAGGATCTGTCCTAGTGAAGCCGTATGCAAAATTCGGTAGGTCTGCAACCCACCGTCTCGGCGCAATGCGATCCAGAGACGTGCGCAAAAAGATCGGTGGTCACAAACTTACCTACCTACATAGCTACATACAATGTATACTCTCGGATTTTATTATATACTAGCTGCGTACCCGTTCTCCGCACGGTAGGGAACGAAAATTTTTCTTGCATGTATAATTCGAATTGGTTCCAGTGTTGTGGAATCTAAAAATAAGCAAAATAATTAGACTCTTGGCGTAAAGTTACTCGTTAGTTATTCGTTAAGTTAGTATAAGTACTGACCTGAGACCATTGTAATATTATGACACAAAAAAACTATGTTGGCGTCATTCGCGATTAGAAAAAGAAAAGCTTGACGGTTTACAGCAAAAATTTCTAACTTTGAAAATGTCACATTTCTACATCATATTCTTTTTTAGGTTTAAGTTATACCATTAATACCTTAGATAGAACATGATGTGGAGAACCGTTTTATTTTATAATTAAATAGCTGTGTACCCGCTCTTTTCAAGGCAAGAAAGAACATTTTCCTAAAATGTGATCATAACTACTTGTGACGGAACAGATTCTCCAAGAAAGAAAAAAAAATGTTCAGGTACAGTCTTTTTTGTTGAAACTACCGTGGGATATATTAACGCGACGTAGAATTATTTAACGCTTAGTTGGTTGTGCTGTAATACGCTGTTGAAAAACGAATATAACACTTTTAGTTTCACGAGATATTTATTAATGCGGTATATTGTGCTTTGATCAGTACGTCTACTAACTATGACAGCCTAGTATATCTACTATTACTTATACTATCTTTTACTGATACCAATACTATATATTTTCGTTTTTTCCTCTTTAATGCTTAATTTAAAGAAACGGTTAAGATATTTGCTACGAATGTAGTCTTTTACTGTTCGGAGATTCTTTACAAATTAGGCATTAGCAAAACCGATAATCCTTTCAGTTTATCGTTGTCATTAAAAGAGCTCTCCATACATTTTTATGCATAATTCTTGTCAGATTGACATATTTAGCACCGCAAAATATTTCTCGCGATTCGAAAACGTGTCCCGTTTAAAAACTCAATCGGAAATAATGCTGGATAATTTATTGTTGAAAAAACAGCATTTAATTCTTTCTCTGGCAACGTAAAATAAAACATGGAATTATTTCGTACGTGCCATATGTTTTGCTTGTGACTCCGTTATTCTGATTGAGTTTCGAAAGGGGTTTTAAACTCGTTACATCAAAATGACGTAGATTTCGCATGCAAAATTCAATTATTTTAAAGAAATTTTATTTTTTTTTCCAACTGGCAGCTATTCAGTTTTAATTACCATGACAGCTAAATTTGCAAGCTTAATATCAAACGAAATCTTGAAGCAGCTGTTATTGAATTCAAAATCCTTCTTTACATAAAAATTCGTAAAAAAAACTCCTAATTTATATTTTTCTTCCGTTCTTCTTTTAAAAGTGGGCGAAATGTATGCTCCGTCTTTTGTGTGAAATATAAAAAAGTTATGACAGATAGAATTTAAGATGCAACAGTTTTAAAATTATTTTACGCAAACGTCGTCAAAAGAGAAATTATTTTTAAAAATTCCCAAAAATCGGCAAAATATGTTACATAGTCGAAACAAACTGTTTTCGAAAGAAAAATTTTTCCTCTATCCGATGATTCAAACATCGTTTTACTGCGAGTGCAATGACCGGCGTTGTTACGTATTATGCAAGAGAAATCGCTAAAAATCGAAAGAAACATAAAACATTTTCTAATTCGAATTTCGAAAAAATCGCTCCGAGACGTGTTAGGATCTGTCCTAGCGAAACCGTATGCAAAATTCGGTAGGTCTGCGACCTACCGTCTCGGCGCAATGCGATCGAGAGACGCGCGCAAGAACATCGGTGGTCACAAACTTACCTACCTACATAGCTACATACAATGTTTACTCTCAGATTTTATTATATACTGGCGTAAACAAATTTTGCCCTGTTTAAAGCTTTTGAATCACTGCGCATGCCTGCTCATCTTGTGGTACCTTTATGTTCTCTACATCAAGAGACACTTGTAACTAAATAGACGGTCCCTTTTTCTCCAATCTCCGCTGTAAATCACGAAGTTCCCAGTTGTCTTACTGAGCATGCGTGCTCATTTTGTGAGCCGAAAATTTTCATCCAGGTTAGACGATAGTAAGAGACTAAGACTCTGCGACATTCCTTTATTAAAATTTTAGGTGAGCATTAAACACATTTAATCTAACTTATACATATTTTTTAACAATAACTTACGCATATTTTTTAACAATAAATAAAGTCACAAATTTTGCTACTAATTTTGAGATTCGTCTGCTTTTTTACCCCCCTTCATTTCTTTTTTTAATGCTGTAGGTTATATTTTGACAAATTTAACGTTATTTGC
Source organism: Cheiracanthium punctorium (assembly GCA_038373885.1). Taxonomy (NCBI): domain Eukaryota; kingdom Metazoa; phylum Arthropoda; class Arachnida; order Araneae; family Cheiracanthiidae; genus Cheiracanthium; species Cheiracanthium punctorium. Next base: position 7,823 of record JAWZYV010003536.1, on the reverse strand, counting down.
TTTAGTTACATTTTTTTTTTTTTACTACATCTGCATTCAGAAGAGTGAAAAATATCACGAATATTGTCAAATTGGATTTAATTATTTATTTATTATTATTTTAAAGTATACAATAAATCCAACCCTTAAATCTCTATGGGGCGCCAACCATCTGTGTAATATTCATTCGTTTGTATATTTGAGTGTCGATATATTATTGAAATTCTCGACTTATTCCTCTGACAATTTTTCTTGCTAAATGTCTGATAGGAGGGGGCGTATTTTTTGTACATCGCACCACTTAGAAAAGTGCGTAGGACCGGTCTGCTTAAAGGGTATGGATGCAAAAATCGCATTCTTCATTTTTCAAGTTCTTAGAAATATAGAAAAAAAAAACTGATTTGAATTAGCAAACATGATATAATGGCATAATCTTTTAGTTTGTTATATTTCTTGCCATAAGAACTACTTCCACATAGTCCTAAACCTGTAATAATTTTTATAAATCTAGAATTTAAATTTTAGAATGAAAAATGTAAGTTTTTTAGGAAAATTTTATAGGTAACGATAGTTATAAACCAAAACAGTTATCCATTTAAAACGAAAAGAACCTAAAATATAAAAATCTAAACATCAATTTTCATTTTATTATTTTGGAAGTTGATAAACTGTAAAATGAACACGCAAGAAGCATTTATTGTCAAGGTTTCTTAGTTTCAATAAAAACGTATCGACAGATGTAAAAGAAAAAAAAAAGAAAAAAATTAAAAATTAAAATCGATGATCTTTTGTAAGCCTCCCTGATTGGCTGAATTAGGTTGTGAGTTTTGGTACAAAAACTTTGCTGAAGTACGTGAGCTAATCATCAAAATTTTAAGCTCTTTTCTTCCTGGTTTGATATAATCAGTATGATCCAAACCAGTGTTACAGACCAATTCTCCTTAAAAAGACGAACACTGTGATAAAAATAACTCAATAACTTTAAAAGTGGATAACGTGACGTTTGCTTCTACACCATATTTTGTCATGTAAGGTTAAAATCGAAAAAAATCCCCAATTTCATCAATATTCAACAAAGCCTCGTAAATTGATTGTTTTTAAATTTTTAATTTTTAATTGGAATTGAACTTGTCAGAAGAACTACTACTACTCCTACTTTTTTAAAAAATGTTTGTAATTCTGTTGAGTTTATTATAAACCTGTCCATGAGGTCAGGTTTTGACAAGAGGTACCCTAGTGTAAGTCGGATTGCTTGAGGAAAAATGAGTATTATGTCATTTTACAAAAGACTATTTTAAATTTCTGGGTTAAAAAAAGAAACAGATTCTTTTATTGATTACTATTTAGTTATTGAAGTTTCTGATGCATTATAATTTTGAAAAGATAAAGTTCTTTCTTTTATAGTGGCTTTTTCAAAGCAACATGTATAAACGGGGGAAAAAAAAAAAAATATATATATATATATATATATCCCTTGTTATTTGCGTTTTCTAATATAGTAACGATATGAAAAAGTAATCTTTGCTGCCCCCACCCAACCACCTGGAAAATGTGTGGCCCCTGCTACTGGAGAATTTTCTGCCGACGCCCGTCACCGTGACAGTCTTACACTTTTGCAAACACGAGCCTCTAGAACAGTTGGTAACATAGGCGTAACCAACTGTACTCCGCCCCTAGGGTTAAATTTTCGAGAAATAGTTGAGTATCAGAAAGTAAAGTATTACTTGGGAATGCGGAAAACTGCTAAAAAACCCTTTGATGGATTTTTTTCATAATAGTATGCGTTTCAGAATTTCTCTAAGGTTTTTACATTTTAGGAAATACTCAACCACCTAACCTTTCGCATTTTAACACAATTTATTTCATCTAAGGGAAGGCTCTTTAACAGGGGACATTATAGATTTTGTAAATAGTTTTTTTTTCTTGTGCAGGCTCATAGTAACGTGATTTTTAGAGAATTATCCGTGGATTATCTACTCAAAGAAAAAAAAAGTGAGAATTTTTTTTGCAGTATATCGATGCACCCAATCCATTGAATGTTTTCCTAAGATTTTATTATTGATTTTCGGCCTGGAATAAATTCGAGCCTGTTACAATTACATTGATGCATAAACCAGGATTACGTTCGTAGCCATTAAATAAACTATTATTAGCACAACATAATTATACTTTACACGTATCATATAGAATTATTTTGACCATGAGTGAAGAGGTTACTAAAAATTTATGAGAAAGATGATAAATATATCAGTTGACTGGGTTTTGTGAAGTTCATTTTCATCTAGCGCATATTCAAATACAATGTGGGAGGAGACCCTTAACGCCCCAACCCGTAGATCCGCCTTCTCGAATTATTTATAATTTTAATGGCTAAAAAGAGTACTAATTCCCTTCTACAAGACATAACGTCTATTTATTCAGATAAAAAATGTTCTTAATACATATCAAGACTCATTGCTTTCTAAGAAATCACAAAATGATTCACGAAAGCAAAGTTGATGGGGTTTTTTTTGGTTTTTTCTTTTTTTTTTTTTTTTTTTTTTGTGAGCGAAGTCTATACCTTGTAGACTCCTCTCTGCAGTGGCGCCGACTACGTGGGTGCTCCGGGGCTCAGGCACCCACTGAAAAAATTCTGTGGGTGCGGAGCACCCACAGAAATTTTACTGCCAAGTCATACTTTGAAGTTCGCAGAAAGGGCTAGGAAAAGGCGTTTATGTGGGTGCATCAGGCTTGTAAAAAAATTACGTTGGATGCTGAGCATCAGCAATCGTTTAATAACCCCAACACAGTGATGTACACTCAAGGAGGGTTCCCCCCCCCGCCCCAACGATGCCATTACGTAATATGAATATTTATAAAGCATACTGAACTTTTTGCATTATTTCAGTACTAAAATGCTTTATTTGCTTATTAGTTGTGTGATATTTTAAAAGTTTAAAAGAAAATCTTTAATGAAGCCAAATGTATGTGGGTGCTGCGGCTTGGACGTCCATATGAGTACTTTAAGACGTGGAGGAGGGGGAGGGGTTATTTCTTGCATTTGTAAGGTCATCGGCAATCGCGCTTTCAAACACTTTAGTACTGAAATAGTGAAAGAAAGGTTAGCTAATATGTAGCTTAAAAATGTTCACTATATCGACGGCTAGAGGAAGGGACCCGAGCCCCCCCCCCTACTTCCCTATATGAGCACCCATGTCCTATATAATTCAGATGCGCATGAGGAACTTCGATGAGACAATCACTGGCGTAACTATAGGGCGGTAGAACGGGCAAAAGTCACGGTCCCCCAGCCGGAAGGGGCAGCCTTTCCCAAATAGAAAGCTAGAAAAAGTGAACTGCAACATGTTGGTTGAGATTCTGTACAATGAGGAAGGACCCTATCCAATGAATTCATTACGGGCCCTAACGGTATAGTCACGCCACTGATGACGACGAGTGCTTTGCAACTGCATTATTCGAAAATAAAATTTTAGTGAGGGACGGTTGTTTTTTTTTATGTAGTATTTCAGATCTCAAGCACCCACAGAAAAGTTTTCGTGGGTGCTAAATACTTGCATGTACTTAAAGGAATTGCTTAATTTGCATGGGAGCTCAGCTCCACTACTTCTTTTTTCTCGGTGAAATTTTACACTAAATTTAAAATTTTAATTACCATCGTAATTGTTTCTGTTGATATTAATTTTATTACATCGCAAACTAATACAGAGGTAACAAAAATTCACTTGATAATACCTTAAATTAGGTAATTAATTTTGTAAATTGCAATACAAAAAATAGGGCTCTTGCACTTTTTTGGATAGAAATTGAACCCTGTTTAAAGGCAACTGAATGACAGCTACTTTCAGCTTATCGCTGTAGTTCGGGAAAAAGAAAAGAAAAAAGAAGAAATTTTGGTACACAAATACAAAAAAATTAACTATGTCAAGTATTTCAAATTTTTAGAATGTATGTTTTAGAAACTGCACTATACACTGAAATAAACAATAAACCTGTATCATTTACGAAACTTTTAGAAAAAATTCTTAAAAATCGAAAATTTTAAAGAACTTGTTATTTTTTATTTCGGTATGTAGTGCAGCTTATAAAGAATCATCCTAAATTTTTTCGAATCCTTGGTGCGATAGTTTACTTTAATTGATGTACTAAGACTGTTATGCAGATTTTGTTTCTTCGGCATACACCCTTATGTGCCTCGGAACTGGAGTAATTATAATAAAATTCCAATAAGTAGTACTTAGCACATACTCTAAAATTTTAAAAAGTGCATGAAAAAAAAGGAATCCAAGCAGGTAATATTTTTGTCTACTTAAAATAATAATAATTATTATAATAGTTTCTCAGATGAGTACTAATTTAGAGGTGTATGGGGGTCATCTTAACTTTCAGACATTTTAGCACGAAAATAATACTTAGAAGTTCGGCATGCTGTAAAAATGTTTACTATACCGATGACTAGGCGGGCTCAAATCTCAATCCCCCACTGCCACTTGCCTTCCTATCTAGCGCCCATGGAAAGAATGTCTTTCTAAAATTCAAAGCTTTTTCACAATGTGATGTGAGACTCCCTACAGCCCCACTGCAGCCGAAGTCCTAAGTGCCCCCCCCCTTTCTGACCCACAGACCTCATCCCAGAATCCTCGTCCTCCATGGGAAAATGTATGAATACAATGCGACTGTGTTAGCCCAAAAGTACCGGAAAACGGAGAATTTGAGACAACGCCGCTGGCGACAATCAGAAGTTCACGCGGGAAAGACAGAGCCGGATCTAGGGGTGGGCAAGTCGGGGCCCCTGCCCTGGGCGCTGCTTGCAGAGGGGCGTCAAATCGTCTCTGAGACAAAGAAAACTTGACAAAAAATAGGATGGAGGGCGTCAAAAAGGTATGTTGCCCCGGGCGCCAATTCTGCTCGGTCCGCCACTGGGCAAAGATAACACAGGAGTTAGGTGAAAGACTCATTCCCATTATGGAAATGCTTTGAGATAGTTCTAATAATATTACTGCAGGATTCCGAAGTGAGTAGGTTTAATTGTTTTTATTGTAAATAGAGAACACCAAGGTCTGTCTGTTTACAAGCATCTAATATACAACACTTTGTATGTCTCTGGAACAAAAAAAGATGCCCATTCATCAAAAAGTGTCGGCGCTTTGGTGTTAATTGAATGAGACTGAGGCGAGACTTCTAAGATATAAAGGTTTGTGTCACTTTCTTCTCTCAATTTCCTTCTCCTCAATTTCCAAGTCTCAATTTCCTTTTCTTATTTTTGAATGATTTTAGTCCACACTAATATTTCGAGATGCCTTCCGTTTCATTTTCTGCGAATATTTTGTTCAATTTTTGTTCTTGTTTGACAAAGCGGAATTAGGTACTATTTGCTTTGATCTAGCCCAATGCTGTTTTTTAAAATTATACTGAAATCATGGGCACATGAACACACATTACTGAAATGTATGTCTCTGGTAATTTTGCAAATTTGACCACTTAATGGTAGAGGGTAAAATATCTCTACTTCAGGAGGATGCTCAAAATCATGCCTGGAGGTTATATGGCCAACAATTCAAAATGTTTTTTGAATAATTATTAACTCTAAGATAAACAACTTTTTTTGTTCTGCTTTATTTTTCTGTTTACATTTAAATAGTTACCAATCTTTTTTATGTGGTCCTACACACATTTCAACATAGAAAACGTTGCATTAATTCATTCTGAGGAAACTATCTAGTTTTATTTTAAAGGTATAATTTTGTAATTTTTTTAATTTGCTGGGAAAAAAAAAGAAAAAAGAAAATAGGCAAAGCTTAGCTGCATCTGTTTATAGGGGTACAAAAATGTAAAAAAACAAAACAAACAAAAAAAAACCAGGAAATGAATGAGCTGAGAAAAAATACTATGAATAACATTTTTTTGAAAACTCTGAGGATTTCCAGACAGGGATGAGATAGATTAAACAAGATATGAGATAGATTAAACAAGAATAAAATTGATCGTGAATTGTTACATTCGAAAACTGAATCACTTTTTATACAAAATTTCCATTTACATGACAAGAAATTTGACTGATTATGATATTATTGTTGAATGTTTTCTTTTTTCCCCCAAAACGTAGTAATACACTTTTCTTTTGCTTTGCAATTTATAATGATTAGTTAAAACCAATCAAAATTCTATCGCTAAAAGTAAAAAAAAAAAAAAAAAAGTGAAATAGTGTAATACACCTCTTTCAGGTCTGATTTATTACAAGGGTAAATGGGGTGGGCGCCCAGGAATTCTCGAATTTTGACAGAGAATTTGCGTAAGGCAAACAAATTTAAGGTGACTCCAGCACAAGCAGATTTTTCTAAAAGAAGGGCATTTAATCAGAAATACTTCATTACTTTAAAAAGAATCTTGATTTTAACTGGTTTGGTGTTATCGTTACTAAGACACAACGGTGGAGACTTTCATTCTATGCCCAGCGTTGCTTCACCGTAGTACAGATAATCGGATGCCAAAATTCACACTAGTCACTTAAACTTTGAATGTCGCCTTCAGCGCTGGGAAAAAACACGCAATTTTGGTATATAAATACAAAAAAGAAAAATAATTATCTCAAGAACTTCACAATTTTTAGGATGTATGTTCACAAGCTGTACTAGGCACCGGAATAAACGAAAAATTTTGCAGAATGGCCACTCTCAGAAATATTTTGCTGTGCAGTTCCACGTTTAAGATTTTTTTCTGATAGTTTTCGAATTTATTGCAGTGTGTAGTGCAGCTTGTAAAGAATCATCCAGAATTTTTTCGAATCCTTGGTGCAGTTGGTTTATTTTAATTTATGTACCAAAACCGTGAGGCAGATATCGTTTCTTCGATCTATACCCTCAGATATTGGATATTTTATGTGGAGCTAAAATGATTATTTGTATTACCCATTTCCCGCTGGTAAAAATGTGCACGAAAAGTCAAATGATTGAGTAGTTACGAGCAAGGAAGCAAATAATAATAGGAAAAGATTGAAGGGTAGTTGGAAAAGATTCCATAAAGTTGGAAAGTGTATCCATTATTCATGAGTGTGCTGTAGTTTTCTTCCTTGTTCCATAAAAACCCATCTTCGGAATCGAAATCTTCTTAAAATCACCTACTAAAACTATTTTGCAATCTTAGCCAAGTACATTCCAACTGTACTCCCACTTTAAAATAAATTGCCGCGTTTTGGCACCAAACTTAGCGATCCTTTATCAAAAATTACAAACCTTGTGCGACTTTCAACATATTATTAACCCCCCCCCCCACGGACTTTTAGGGCACCCACAGAAATTTTGTAAAGTCGGCGCCTCTGCCTCTCTGCGTGTACGCCCACTGTGCATGATGACATCCAAACAACTTTTTCTGAAGAAAAAAAGAATCGGAAAAATAGATCATTCTAAACGCTTCAGTTAAGTACTTTACTTTTCATGTATAACTGTTTTATTTATATAGATCCAAGTGTGTGATGGAAAATTTGTTTCAAATTAATCATTTACTGCAGTGCAGTAGACAGATTCTCGATTAATCAGGCTCGGATTATCCGGGTTGCTGTTTATCCGGGACGGTCCCAATTTATTATGTTGATGAGGCATGGAAATTAGTTTAACCCTTCAAGCGGCTGAGACGTAAAATCCCGTCAATTTCTTTCCAGTTTTCACTTCAATGCATCTATAACTTAAATTATTTGTAACAGTCAGGTATCATAAAATATGTTGCGATATTAAAGCTTGTAAGTAATTTAGGAACTTTTAATTTAATAATTGCAAATCTTCCTATCAAAATTTTATTTTTTTGTATAATTTTAACCCATTTATGGGTTAAACCTGTACTGTACCTGGGAC
>JAWZYV010003535.1:0-13245 GCA_038373885.1 Cheiracanthium punctorium | reverse complement strand
TGGCTACCTCGCGGCTGTCGTTCGAACGGTCTGGACTTTTGGGCAGTTTTCTTCGGATGCAACATAAATGCGCATTAGAACCCCTTTAAGAAGTCCTCCTCCCAAGGAACCACTCTCTAAGCAGATATCACTCGAGTAGCTTTACAATGCAATACGATACGCAATGCACTATAATACACTATTAATGGTCTGGAGTTTTGGGCGGTTTTCTCCAAATGTAACGTGAATATGCGTCAGAACCCCTTTAAGAAGTCCTTTTCCCAAGACACCCTCACTTAGGCAGATATCATTCGTATCGCTTTGCCTTAACCAACACAACCAGAATCAAATTTCAGTCTTATCGCTGAAAACAAATTTTGGTACGACTATGCTGATGCAACTTTGTCAAAATTTCACACCTTCGTTTGCGCATTTCGCATTCAAACAGATTTATTAATAATTTCAAAATATTTTTAAGGCTGTCGGTTTCTTTTTACATAAGAACTAAAAACCGTCTTTTACACGAAAACTTTGTACAGTAAATAGAACATTTTCGCAATATTCCTTTGATTTGAAGCAATTTCATGAGAACTTCACGTTTTCGTATACACATTTCATTTTAATGTATGTTTCCTAGCAATAACTGGAATATTTTTAAGGCTTAAATTAAACTGAAAAAAATTAAAAGACAAAGTCTTTTACACGGGAAAATTTTGTGATAAATATAGTAAAATTATTCCATAATATTCCTTCAGGTACTTTGGAAGCAGAAAAAAAGTTTATTACTCAACCAATGCTGTTGACTAAAATAAGTGATGCTTGAAGCGCAGATATGCAAATTAAGTACTCAGATTGAGTAAAGACAATTAAACTATATTGAATTCATTAGAGTTCCTTTCATGATTAATTGCATGATGCGTAAAATGATTTTAACTCGGTAAAAAAATATTCCTCATTTACAAAGAACACGGAGTTGTTTATAAATGATATTCTGTATACGGATTGCATGCTACAAAAGATAATTTTCGGGTTGAGTAATAAGGTAAGATGAGTTGTTTTTTTTAATGTATTTCCTAATTAGATTTGAGTGTTGTTTCAAAATAATTAGTTTATTCTTATTCATATACTTCAATCGATGAAATCTGTTCAGATGGGATTGCGTCCATTTTATAGGAGTTGATACTTTTTTTGAGCTCTTATTTATTGCTACAGAAATCACTAAGGTAAACAAAAAGAAAACACTATGACAAAATTGTTCTCTTTTTACATACAGGGTTTCCCAAAATGGTTTTAACGCGACTTAATTCCTGATCTATTAAGTTTACAACGTAAATTGAAAAAAAAAAAATGTTTAAAATAACGCAGGAAAAAAACACTACGTTAACAAAACATTCTTCTATTTAATTTTGCAAAAAGTTACAGTTTTCAAATTTACATATACGATATTAGTAAGAAAAAACTACCGATGAGTAAAATATGCCCCATGTACTCATGAGGTGATGTACAACATTTCAGCCTTTCATCATAAAACACCTGGGGAAAACCTTCAAACAAAGATGGTATGGAAATTATTGCTAGAGTTCAAAGAAAATATTTTCTTTCGTCATTTTTGTACGACCCCTGAAACGCGATCACTCCCCGTGACATTTTCCTCTCGAGAATCGTTATAAAGTGGTTTAAGTCAGCCTTCATACCTCTGATATTTTTCAATACATAATTCTCAAATTTTTTATATCACCTCATGAGTGTATAGGGCACATTTTGCTGATTGCGCTTTTATTTGTTTTATTTTTTTTTGTAAGGGTAGTCCGATACAAATTTAAAAAGTATCACTTTTTGAAAATGACAGAGACCATTTTTTTCTTAATGTATTTTTTTTCGTACGTTATTTTGAACACTAGAAGAAAATCCCGTTCTGAGACGACATCAAGTGGCGATTTATAGCAAAATGGATAACGCGAAAGTATTATCCGTGTTCATACATCTATGAACACAAACTTTCATAGCGATCGGTTGAACTGTCAAGAAATGGATGCGCTACAGCGCCATCTAGTGTCGAGTTACCATAATAACGCGCTGCAGTGACATCCATGAAGTGGTGAGTTACAGCTAATAAATTGTAAAAAAATATTCTCCGTGCTCAAACGTGAAATACGAATTTTTATCGCGACCGGCCGAACAGAATAGAAGTCGATACGCTGCAGCGACCTCTAGCAAAACGGATAGTGTAGAACTATACCCCCTTGTTCAAATATCCGTCTGTGTTAATGTTCACCGCGGTTGAACGGTATAGAATTTGACCTTCTGCAGCGCCGTCTAGTGGCAAGTTAAAGTGAAGTGGAAAGCATAAAAAACTTCTAAATGAAAAAAGACTTAGATGAAAATAATTTCATGGTGATCAGTCAAACGGTGTTGGAGTGTATTAACTTCATACATACAAAACAACATTGATTTATATAGATAAGAAATTAGTATTTTTATGTCCATACATAAATAAAAGACGTTCATAGTTATTCATGACTCTCTCTGGATCCCCATGAATGCAAAATATTCATTATTTTTCAATTTGAAATAGTTTCTTTTTTTTTTTATGAAATGCCTTAGAAGTAATAAAATTCTTTTCGTACTAAATGCGTCGAAACAAAAAGAGCACTTTTAAAATTAGATTTGGCACATAAAGGCTCTTCTGTCAACACAAATTTAGTTTCAAATGTTTAATAATTTAAAATAAATAGTTTTAGTTTTATTAAATACTAATGAACGCGTGTGCCGTATCCGATACACGTGTGAGTCTGAAATGTTTTTTATGTTTTATGCGTGGGAGAATTTAAATTAAAGTATGCAGAATTTATAATTTACAAAATTTACAATAACGTTTTCTATTTTTCGTAAAAGATATTATTGTTGATCGCACTGATCCTAAACGCAATGGAAATTACTTAACTAATATGTGAAGAACAAATGTACATTACCGGCTTCATATTAATTGTATGCTTTTAAGCTATTGTTTCTTTGTTTGCTTGTTTTATAGCACTTTATAACAAGGTTACAAAATGCTTATGCTTTCGATGGGTCGGCCTGGTCGTCTGTCTGTGTCGTAACCATGGGCGCCCATACCTATGGGCAGTTAGGGACCCGTCCTATTGCCGTTATGATTTACCAGTAGTAAATATAGATTTTCATTTCGGATGAAGTATTTTACATCTTATTGTTGCTGGTGTTAATATGAGCGTTTTAAAATAGCTGATTTTTCAGTTCCTAATATTAGTTCACACTCTCCCTGTATATATTTATATATCTTGTTCAAATTTTCAATCGTTCATAAAATACTTTTTATTCATCCACTCAAGTTCAAATACATTTTTTTAAACTTGTAGTGGATGACGCTGGATGTCAATAGAGTTTTTTCGAATATTAATGGATTAATTAAATTTAATTAATTGATTTTAGATCCTGTTGCGTGGGATTAAAAGTGAATGAAAGCAATACACTAAACAAACAAACTGGATGAACGATATCGACACTTGCTTCCCTAACGGCCTTGCATTAATTAATTAATTAATTAATTTAATAAAAACATCTAAAATAAAATTTTTCTTGGTTGACCTAAGTAGGAATTGACTTAATTTTTTTATATTACTTGCTTAATAATTGTTTAACATTTTTGAAGGGCCCCCGGGCACCCTCTCCCCCTTATATACACCACTGCGATTTACGTACGGGTCATAACGTAGAAGTGGTTCAACACTGAAATGCGTATGTTTGTGTGTTTCGTGTTATGGCATGCCTACACGGAAGGGGGTGCCCCCGGGAGAAAACTTTTTACGGGGTTCTAACTCGTATTCACGTTACATTTCTGGAAAACCATCCAAAATTCTAAATAGTTAAATCGACATCCACGAGGTAGGTTTGTTTGTTTGTGTGCTATGGCAAGACTACACGAGGGGCATCTGCCTAATGGCGGGTGACTTGGACGGATGACTTTTTAAAGGGTTCTAGCGCGTGTTCATGCGACATCTGGCCTTTCACTCTTCAGTCCTATACACTCTGTTTAGTTCCGTTCTCTTCTCGCCCATAGTGGTGCCCCAAAATCAATGCGTCTGGCATGATGTGTCTTTCCCTGTTATATCGATTGCAGTCGTACGGAAACGATGCATTTTAAAATGCTATTGAAAGTTTTCTCTTTTAATTCTGTTTACGGTCTGGAGGTTTGGCCGTTTTCCTCGAGATGTAGCGTGATGAAGCGTTAGAATCCCCTAAAAAGTTCTCCGACCGAGGCATCCTTTTCGTAGGCGTATGTCCTTCGCGTAGGATTGTAGTTGCACAAAACTAGCGTACATTAACAAAGGCTGGTGTGCAACTATTAACAATTAGAGTTGCAATGATGGCCTACATCGGAATGTACAATTTTTTTATCTAAATTTATAGATTTTGAATGCAAATTAAAAGATTCACACCAGTGATATTTACTAGAATTCAATTCCATTTCAATCATTCATTGACTCATTTCGAGATCAGTATTTGTTCTTTTATTGTTTTGCTCGAATCTTTCGTTTGTTCCAGATCGTTGTCTAGGAACGAATTGTCTACCGTTCATTCTGACGTGTTCTATGGGTTACACAGCTTGCAAAGTTTGTGAGTATTTATGGAGTGATCCATTTTATGTGTCGCTTCAAAATATTCCTTTTTTCATTTTTCTTTTTAAATCAAGAAAGTTGAACCATTCCGGGCATATAAGTAATCACTTTTTGTAAACAGTCTATTTTTATGTATTTTTTTCAATCAAGCAACCCAATCATCCATTATACTGAGAAATTTCGATCAAAAACTTTTATTTTCCACGACAAAAATGACTTTACAAAAAGTGGTTCATTATATGCCCGGAATTGTTTCAGCTATGATCAAGTAATTTAAATGCGTAATAAACTGACAATAGACCATTTATGTCACTTGTGTTATAGGAATTTAAACTTTTTTTAATACATATTTTTTTAAAAAGAATCTTTTCCTACAAGCAGTTTTTTTAGCATATGACAGTAGTGTTTGACCCATGTAGGCGGACAAAAAATATCTTTAACCCTTTGAGGCGCAACCCTTTCCCAATGCTGAAAAAAGGACAGCCGTTGCCATCGCTCGACTAAACGACCCGCAAGAGGGCAGACGATCGAAACGTTCATCTGTGGCACGCGATGAACGTTTCGATCGTCCGCCCTCTTGCGGGTCGTTCAGTCGAGCGATGGCAACGGCTGCCCTTTATTCAGCATAGGACAATCTATCCAGCTGTTCTCGCATTCTTCCCTATTTCAGCAGATGTCAGTGCTGTTCAAAAAAATCGTGACCCTTTTTTTACGGGAAGGGACATGCTCAAAAGTAAAGGATTCTCGTGGAGCTCTGTCACCCGCCACTCTTTTTATAGGAATCCAATCTATTTTTCGTGACTGGCAGCAGTCGAAACGTCCGAGTTGCGTGTTCCCAGAGCGGGAACACTGCGCGTTAAAGGGTTAAGCTATGATCAAGTAATTGGAATGCATAATAAACTGACGATAGACTGTTTAAGTCACTTGGGTTATAGGAACTTTTTTTAAATACATTTAAAAAAAAAGAATGTTTTCCTACAAGCAGTTTTTTTAGCGTATGACAGTAGTGTTTGACCGATGTAGGCGGGCAAAAATATCTTTCAGCGTAAAATGTGTGCAACTTTTATAAAAGCAATAGTTTGTCATTTAGTTGCACATTTTCAGCCTATTTTTTCTTTGGAAAATCTGTTTTCGTAAACGCAGAGTTTGTCAAAACAACGGAACGTGTAAAATCACTTCGATTGAATTTCAATGACAAATGATCACTGTTCGGCTGTTATGACGTTTAATGTACAAATTTAAATGTATCTGCTACCGTAGAATAATTGGGCACAATGTTAAAAATTCTATGGGGTTGACTACGAAATGTTCGAGATTTTTCCAAGGGTATCTCCTTGACGTCGGAAATGACTATTTCGGCACACATCGAAAAAATAAATTGGCTGAGATCGCCTTGTATTTTTTAATTTTTTATATTTTTATTTATTGACCCCACTTGTTGCCATGGCGGTGGTTATTTAAGGAATTTGGCTGTGCACAGTTTGGGCAGCGTTTATGGTATATCCTGTATATATACATTTTTTTTTCAGCGTCGTCGAAGGTTTTAGTAAGACTCCTTTTGAAAACTAACTGCGTGAAGTAACCAGGTGATCTGAGTCAACTAACCAAGGGATTTCTTTTTAAACCTTTAACGCTTCGTGTTCCCACCCTGGGAACACCAAACTCTGGCGTTTGGACTGTTGCCAGTCACGGAGAATAGATTGGATTTCTATAAAAAGAGTGGCGGGTGACAGAGCTCCACGAGAATCCTTTACTTTTTAGCACGTCCTTTCCCATATAAAAAGGGTCACGATTATTTTTTAACAGCACTGAAATCTGCTGAAAAATGGAAGAAAGCGAGAACAGCTGGATAGATGGCCCCATGCTGAAAAAAACACCAGCTCAATGGGCCGCTGGCTATGCGGCATAACCAGCTGCGTCAAAAAAGGGTCTCTAGATCTATGGCACGCGATGCACGTTTCGATCGTCCACTCTCTTTGCTGGTCGTTCATTCGAGCGATGGCCATGGCTGCCCTTTTTGCAGCATTGGGAAAGGGTTGCGCTTCAAAGTGTTAAGGCAGTATATTACAATAAAAAAAAATAAAAACGGGTTAAAAGGTGCCAAGTCCCCTTTACAAAAAATAAATATTTTACAGTTTTGAAAAAATAGCGTTATATTAGAAGTCGGTAAAAATATGTAAATAATTGAACTCGTCAATAGGATTCGGCACATACCATTAAAAAAACTAGAACGAAGACAAGATCAAGAAAAACGTGTAATAACTATTTATTTTCTTAAATTTCATGTTAATATTATCAGAATAATGCTAATGTAATAATATAATATTTAGATGTAGCAAAAATATCACCTAAAACTTGAGTCTTAATGCGAAGCCAATGTCTTACATGCCTGTTACTTTATTTCTAGGTCTGTATCGATGAATCAATTAAGATCCATTGAATCGGAATCGTTTGGAAATTTGACTTTTCTCCTAAAGTTGTGAGTGTAGCTCTTTTTCTTTCCTTGCTTACGTGGAAAACTGTATTGGAGAGTCAATGAACTCCTGATCACAAAAACTATATTTTTAGGACTTGAAAGGATGAAAAGGAAACTGGATTATGAAATTCTCGCTCATTACGTTTCTTCCTTTTTTTTCCAGAGACATTCACGGCAACGGCATCCAGAGGATCGACCGCGGAGCTTTCTCCTCCATGCCCAACTTGGAATCGCTGTAAGTGAGGACGGAGAGCATATTCTTATAAATAAAAATGAAATTCTGTTTGTTTGTTTGTTTGTTTGTTTGTTTGTTTATTTGTTTGTTTGTTTGTGGATTTGAGTTGTATACAAATCCACAAAAATGGACCTATCAGCCTGAAATTTTGCACAGATATGTAAAATAATATAGAATAAATCATAGTCCACTTTAAAACTTTCAAAGTCCACCCGTTCCCGAAATTTAAGAGATTTTTTATGTTCTGCACGCAAAAAGCTTTCCGTAATTGTAACCCCTGTAGTGAAAAAAGTGTGAAATAAGGATCGTGGTTGCCATGTGTGGCGATTTTGCCGAATAAGATGTTTTAAATTCTCAAAGTAAAAATAAAAGAATAATAATGATTTTTTTTTTTGTTAGTTTATATTCGTAAGGTTATATTTTTTTTTAATTATAATATCGTGTGCATGGGAAATCGGAGCAGGAATGAAATGTTTTATACGCAAAACAATAAGAATTGAAGATTTCCGAGGCTAATATGTTAAAATTTTTTAGTTTGGCGAAAAAATAAAATGGCTCAAATGCCGAGAAAGTGAGTTCTAGCGGTTTGCACAGTTTCCGGCTAGGCGCAATTTACTGAGAGCTTAAGGAAACGGATTTTTGAAAACAAGTGCAAAGGTTTTATTAGAATACAGCGTTAAATTTTAATGATCCGTGCGAAAACAATGCAGTTATTAAGGGATTTCAAGCGATCTATCTTCAGCATTCTCGCGATTTTGAGGAGGATTCTAACTCTTGGCGCTATTTATCGTAATTTAATCGTCTGCTATTTGGGTTATGAATACACCTGCGTATAAGTTTTTCAAATTTTCATTCAGTTGGAATTGTGCATTTTTCTGAGCAGCTTTTCTGCATCTAATGTATTACATCCAGAAAAAAGGATGTTAGAAATATCAATTTTAATTTTATTTAATCACACTCATGAATAATGATACACTTTCCAACTTAATGAAAGAAGGAACGAAAATAGGGAAGACCCATGGATTATAACTCTTTTTATATATAGCACTTTAGTGCGTATTTAAAAATCTGAAAGTGTGTCAGATTTTCTATGATTCTAGCGCTTGGCGCAATTTTATGAGAGGGTATTTTTAAAAACAAGCGTAGGTTATCTTATAAATAAAAATGAAATTCTGTTTGTCAATTTGTTGATTTGGGTAGTATACAATTCCACAAAAATGGACCTGTCAGCCTGAAATTTTACACAGATATGTAAAATAATATAGAATAAATGATAGTCCACTTTAAAACTTTGAAACTCCACTTTATTTCCGTTCCCGGAATTTAACCCATTTATGCCTAGCGTCCCTTTTTTGGGACGGCATTATCGCTATCATTCGAAAACGTTATTTATTTTTCCTAGCCTTTATTCGCGAGTATTGAACCTCAATTCCACAAAATATTTTAATATGGCAAGTAGGATGTTGACATTTCAATTTTTATACATAACGATTTTAAATGAAATCATCGCTTGTATCTTATAATATTCTGCTTTACTTCGTCTTATTTATGATTTTGCATTCGACACTTAATGCATCCCTTCGAAAGAGCTTTTGCAATGACAAATATATTGGCAGCTTAATATTACGTGTACCGGGAATGGATGACCTTTATTTTACATAAAATTCAAACAAATCCATGCTCAACGAGTATTGAGTGACAAACAAGCTGTGCCTTAACATAGTACTCCTATTTTTAAAACTTTAAAACGAGAATTTCACAGACAATAAGCATAGTGGACACTTATCATTGGGTGTTTGCACATTTTGTGTTGTAGGACAGCTCTAAGGGGTAATGCATCTATTGTCACCAAATACTTTTTACTTTCCGAACATGTACCATGTAAGGAAAGTATTGTCATCATGAAAAAATTCGACTTCGAGATTTTGGTGTTTTTACACGTTTTGAGGGCTTCTGAATCCATTTATGCTATTTTTACGAGATGTGTGTGTGTGTGTGTGTGTGTGTGTGTGTGTGTGTGTGTGTGTGTGTGTGTGTGTGTGTGTGTGTTTGTGTGTGTGTGAGTGAACACGATAGCTCCTGAACGGAGCATTCGATGGAGCTCAAATTGGATATATATGCCATAAACCACCGTCGCAAGACCGGTATTGATTTGGGCGTGTATAGGACTTATGGTTTTTCTACAGGGCTACGACAAAGATTTCTTTTACATTATGGCCTATGGAAGGAATATCTTGAAAGTGCGCTAGCGTTTCAGTTTTGGTGTGTACTGATTTTGGTGTGTTTTGGTGCGTATAAGACTTATAGTTTTTACTACAAGGCTACGTCAAAAATTTCTTTTATATTATGGCATAATGGCATGTGGGGAGAAATTCTTGAAAGTGCGCTAGCGTTTAAACGGTAGCTTCGACTGATCTGAAATTGGGTATATATGTTATAAATCACCATCTTAAGACCGGTATTGATTTTGGTGTGTATAAGACTTATAGTTTTTACTACAGGGCTACGTCAAAAATTTCTTTTATATTATGGCATAATGGCATATGGGGAGAAATTCTTGAAAGTGCGCTAGCGTTTAAACGGTGCATTCGATTGAGTTTCAATTTGGTATATATGTTTGAATTATTCATTAATTAAAATTTATTTAAATGCTTTCATGATCTTAATCGTAAGTGTTCGGAAAGTCGAGTGGAGTCACTCCAGATTTTTTATGATTTTGCATTCGACACTTAATGCATCCCTTCGAAAGAGCTTTTGCAATGACAGATATATTGGCAGCTTAATATTACGTGTACCGGAAATGGATGACCTTTATCGTATAAATAAAAATGAAATTCTGTTTGTTTGTTTGTTTTTTGTTTGTTTGTTTGTTTGTTTGTTTGTGGATTTGATTCGTATACAAATCCACAAAAATGGACCTATCGGCCTGAAATTTAGTACAGATATGTAAAATAATATAGAATAACTCATAGTCCACTTTAAAACTTTGAAAGTCCACCCGTTCCCGGAATTTAAGAGATTTTTTATGCTCTTCACGCAAAAATCTTTCCGTAATTGTAACCCCTGTAGTGAAAAAAGTGTGAAATAAGGATCGTAGTTGCCATGTGTGGCGATTTTGCCAAATAAAATGCCGTTCGCATACAAATCCACAAAAATGGACCTATCGGCCTGAAATTTAGCACAGATATGTAAAATAATATTGAATAACTCATAGTCCACTTTAAAACTTTGAAAGTCCACCCGTTCCCGGAATTTAAGCGATTTTTTTATGCTATTCACGCAAAAAGCTTTCCGTAATTGTAACCCCTGTAGTGAAAAAAGTGTGAAATAAGGATCGTGGTTGCCATGTGTGGCGATTTTGCCGAATAAAATGTTTCAAATTCTCAAAGTAAAAATAAAAGAATAATAATGATTTTTTTTTGTTAGTTTATATTCGTAAGGTTATTTTTTTTAAATTATAATATCGTGTGCATGGGAAATCAGAGCAGGAATGTAATGCTTTACACGCAAAACAATAAGAATTGAAGATTTCCGAGGCTAATAGGTAAATTATTTTAGTTTGGCGAAAAAATAAAATGGCTCAAATGCCGATTTTGTGAAAGTGAGTTCTAGCGGTTTGCACAGATTTCGGCTTGGCGCAATTTATTGAGAGCTTAAGGAAATAGATTTTTGAAAACAAGTGCAAAGGTTTTATTAGAATACAGCGTTAAATTTTAATGATCCGTGAAGAAATAATGCGGTTATTAAGGGATTTCAATTGATCTATCTCCAGAATTCTCGCCAAATGAGTACATTGATTTAAGTTGGAGGAATTCCGCCAAATTTCAGAAAATTGAAATCTTCTCATTTAGTACATCGGAGTAATGATGAATGAAACACGTTATAGTTGATAATTTTAAAAAATTCGGCTGTATTAAGGGATTCAACTTTTCAAATAAAGGCATGCTTTACTTTTTCGCGGTCGAACCATTTCCCATATATTATTGCTGCTAAGTCAATGCTTCGAATGATTTCCTGAAAAAACGCTTGCAAAATGGCGTATGTTGGCACTTTGGCGAGGCTTAGATTTGAAACTGGATTTTATTTGAGACTGGGATATATAATGACACTGGTTATAGATAAAAATGAATGTTGGTATGAGTGTATGAGGTTGAAAAACTCCAGCACCGTTGAGCACCGTTGCACCATGAAATTTGGTTCACCTAAGTCTTTTATCATGGAGAAGCTTTTTATGCTATCCGTTTTCCTCTAACTTGCCACAAGGTGGCGCAGCAGAACGTCGAATTCTATTCCGTTTAGCCGTTTGCTATGCGAATATCGTCCAACCGATTTCGATGAAATTTGGTACACGCGAATATTAGAACACGGAGAATATTTTTCACTATCCATTTTGCTGTAACTTGGCGCTAAATGGCACTGAAAAGCATCAACTTCTATACCGTTCGACCGATCGGCATAAAATTTTTTATACTTACACATTTGAGCACGAAGAATATATTCTAACTGCGTTCCTTTTGATGTTACTCACCACTACATGACACTGCAATGCATTATTATTTTAACTCGCCACTAGATGACGCTGCAGCAGGCCAAATTCTTGACCATTCAAACGGTCGCTATGAAAATCAGTATACATAGCTATTTGAACAATGAGAATATTTTGGCGTTATCCATTTTGCTATAACTCGCCACTTGACGGCGCTGTAGCAAATCATTACTTTTTTGAACCACTGGATGGCCCTGCAGTGTATCACTTCTTGACTGTGCAAATGATAGCTATGAAAATAGGTATACATAGATATTTGAACACGGGGAAGAGTTTGGCGCTATCCATTTTCTTATAACTTGCCACTAGATGTCGCGTCAACACATGAACTTCAGGACTGTCCAGCCGATAGTCATGAAAATTCGTATACATCGATATCTGAATGCGAAAAATATTTTCGCCATATCCGTTTTGCTAAAACTCGCCACTAGATTGCACTAAGCCGCATGGCCTTCTGCACCGTACAAACGATTGCCTTGCAATTCGGTATGCATGATTATTGGACACAATATAACGCGATATCCACTTTGCTATATCTGTTTATTACAATGAATAGTAATCACCACAAATCGTAATATCAAAAAGTCCATTCATTCCCGTGCGAAGAACGGGTACTTCAGCTAGTTTTACATAAAATTCAAACCAATCCATTCTCAACAAGTATTCAGTGACAAACGAGCTGTGCCTTAACATAGTACTCCTATTTGTAAAACTTTAAAACGAGAATTTCACAGATAATAAGCATAGTGGACACTTATCATTGGGTGTTTGCACATTTTGTCTTGTAGGACAGCACTAAGGGGTAATGCATCTATTGTCACCAAATACTTTTTTTTTTAAAGTTTCATTTACAATGTTGAGAAGAGTTTTGTGCAAGTCACAGTGCTACGATTGGAAAAATATATAAAAATAACTGTTTTCGCAATTTTGCATTATATTTACGTTATTTGACACAAAAGAACACCATTTAAGCGGTTTTTTTTGGTGTATGTGTGCTTGGGAATATCACACAGTTCATTAGAGGGTTCAAGAATCTTTTAAAGAAGGCAGGGGCTGATGATCGCAGGGACAAGAGGGGCCTATGCCACAGGCCCCCAATTTTAAGGGGCCCCTAAATTATTACAGAATATACAAGTATAAAACATTCATTTTTTAACTGAAATCAAAAAAACTTTCACCGCCGCTATATTTCTACATATAATCCCCCTTACTAATTCTAATCCTTAAAATAGATTTCTGAATTTAGTTTAAGTTTTTTTTTTCAATGTAGTAAATGCCTAGTTTTTTTCAGCAATTACAAGTTATGAATTTACAAGTTACCTATAGTCAAAATCTTTTTTATTTTCTTTTTTAATTCTACCTCTTCATAGAA